>WAAG01074487.1:1164-12176 GCA_013390105.1 Tichodroma muraria
ATTGCTTAAAATATTAGTGGGAAATGTTAAAGAAAAATGGTATTGCAGAACTGTGAAAAAATTTAGTCATGCAGGAAAAATTTAAATGTTCATGAGGAGCTAACTGAACAGGTGCCCCTGTTTTCTTGGTATCAGATTCCCGTTTGCTCTCCAAAACGCTGTTAAGCATTTATTATTTAGAATATTTATCCCTTAGAGTAGAATTCTTTCCAGCACAATATTCTGGGATGACTATAGATGTAGCAATGTTGCTACTGACACTTGCTTACATAGTAGTTAAAAATTCATGGTTTTGAAATGTCTTTTGGATGTCTATCGGATGAAAAAATTGGCCCTTGTACATTTGTGATTAAGTTCATCTATTTGGTAAAATGTCTGTGAGACCTGAAGGGGTGCCCTGCAGCCTCCCACAGTCCACCCATCCCAGTGTTCAGTCTTGGGCAGTGGTGATGGAGAGGTGAGTTAGGGAGACCACATTAGTTACAGTCCCAGTTGCTTCTTGCAGTCTCTTCACCTCAAATTCCCCCAGAATGAACAGTTGCTGCATTAGGTGTTAGAGGGTACATCTGTGCTAGGTCTGTCTAAACCTCTAGCATTCTGTTCTTCGGAACAGAAGGACTGGTGATTTTCTTCAGCTATCAGTACGGATCTAGGCAATCTTAATTTTCTTCTTAGGCACATGTTTTAAATCACTGAAGAAATATACTTAGAGGACTGTTCTGCTTTGTTAGATATTATTCCCTTGACCAACCATGCAGTTTATTACAAACAGCATAAATNGCTCCATGAATAGTGTGTTGTAGAGACCTACACAATGATAATTTAAAGAAAAAAAATTTAGAAATAAGTGAATTTTCTGTGTTACCTCCTTGTTGGGATGCTTTTGTATTTGTAAAGCAGTTTAATTTTCTGAATATAATAATAACGCAAGAGTCAGAATAAAGCCCAGCTTTTTTGGGGTTCTTGTCCAAAATAATCCTTCATTTTGCAATTCTCATTTCTCAGCAGCTTTTTAGCTCAAATGTTCACCTTACCTTCTAGGTTTTTGCCTTCTAAGCTCTCGTTTCACCGCATCTTAGGGAGTTGGACTCTGAGTTAGATCTCAATATCTGAGAATTTTGACATGAAGTGTAACTTGTGTTCCCTGCAGCAGACTTCAATACACTGTAAAATAGCCAGAACTGATTTCATTCACAAATGTGGCTGTTGTGTTGAGCACTTGGGTAGGGAACAAGAATCAAGGGTTCCAGGTTGTACTTGGTCTGATCTCCTGTCTCTTAGAATTAATGTCCTGACTATCTGATAAGCAAGAGTCATCTTTAAATTGGAATCATTGTAATGCAGAGAAGGCACGATATTTGAGTTCTTGATATGTGAATTTTTCTGATGGACTACATAGAAGCTGCAGGATGGTCTGCTGCATTAACACATCCATGGGTATATTTTCCATTTTTCACTGCATGAGAGTTTTCAGTCTAGCAAAATTTTTCCATTTATAGAAATAAATGGTTGTCACTTCTGTAACTGCAGTTAAGCAGTAGTTAATGCTTGCTTTGTCCAACACTTGTGGCTTAACTGCAGTTCATGTCAATGAAAGTGTTTGCGTGTTGCTTTTTTCTTCCTTAGTCTATAATGGAGGACTTTGAATTGTCCATTTGTAAAAGCTCAGTACGTTTATTGATAAAGGTGTTAACTATCTTTTCAGCATAGAAGAAGATAATGGGGTCCTCTCATGTGTGCATTTGAGTGAATATTTTAAATACTTTTGTTTTTTGCTGAGGTAATGTTCTGTATAGGATTTAATTTTATTTTTTTATACAAAAAACTACTAGCTGCAAGCTTAATTGAAGCATCCTGAGTTAGATGATGATAAAATAGGGTAAAATGCAACATATATAATTGCTTGTCTTCTGTTTATAGATTATTTAAAGAGCAGCCCTGAAGTTGCCACTCAGAAACTGAGTGGCAACTGTGAATTTGATGACTGTCTTGTCCATTTCTGAAAACTGTAAGCATCAGCAACTGTTGGCACACTGAGGAAAATGGTACTGCTTGGTTTATCTTTTTTCCTTTTTAGACATTATCACCATGTCTGCTATGCTGAAAACTGTTCTAAATGAAAACTTCATTTTCTCTAAAATTTGTATCTTGCTTCAAAAGTAACTTTCTTTCACTCATCAATATTTCCTTCCTGCTTCATCTCCATATTATTTCATGTTTAACATTCAGTCACGAGTACAGAACATAGCTGAACATGTTACAAAGGGTGATTTGAGTAACCTCTGCTTAAGATTATAAAATCTGAATGAGTGATCACTACAACCACACCCATAAATGAAAAACAAAATAGAAGTAAAATGGGCATCTCACAAGGGTGGAGTGAATGTTGGAGAGACCTTTTCATTGCAAGGTATGTCAGCTTGGTTATAATTGGCTCTAATTAGCACACTGTATTCAGCTGGAAAAATGCTTTTACCTTGAAGTTCAGTGGCAAAGATTTGAGATTTCTTCCTACCTTTGAAAACATCAAAGAAATTGTTTTCAATTTAGCTTTTACAACTAAAAATTGAATGATCCGTGTAGGAAAAGAGCAGATATATCAACAGGCGTAAAAATACTGATCTGTGGCTAAAAAGGCTCTTAAAAGGTTAAGTGGTCAAACCAGATTTCACTGTCTGTGAATAAAAACATATCTACATAGATCAACATCAAATACCAGTGATATTTTCAGCAATATGTAAGTAAAATGATGGACTTAAATAAATGTGATCAGAATCAACTCGAAGATTTCTTAGTTACCTATTTAGCTGTGTGATGGTCCTGATATCTTTCTTTTTTACTTTGGAAAACCGGATTGTGGAAGATTAGTTGTGATCGCATGCAAGTTATAGTGCATTAATTTTCTTTATCCTGTTACATGTTTTCATAAAATATTTTCATCTGTTATGGGCAAAATGTAGTTGAACATGTAATTGAAACTGCATGTCATCATTTTTATTATCAACACTCATTTTCAATTGCTTCTAAGTTTTTTCCAAGTTGTACCATAAAACTTTTCAAAAGTGTGTATTGTTAAATATGATTGGCCATACTACAGACGTAACAGCTGAATTAAAGATAAATCATAGAATCATTCTAGTACCATGTTCTTGTTAAAACACATTTGAAAACATGATGGTAGCTTAACACGCTAAATGTAGTGATTTTGTCCTAGTACAAGGAAACTCACTACAAATGGGCTTTTATAGGTAGGTAATATTCATGGATTGACAACACAGTAAGGATGCAGGTCACACTTCCAGCAGAAGGTAGGTGCAGAAGCTAGTCCTTTCTTTATTCTGCTGCGTTGCCTTAGGGAAAAATTCAGTGGGTAAGGAGTCAACCGATGCACCCTTTTAGTTACAGTTCCAGATTTTTCTTTACAAAACAGCACAGGTACAGTATCTGCCTTGTATATCTGATGCTCGTTTTACTAAAAGTGCAGAGTCAAAACCGCTGAAACTCTTTATGCGAGGAGCAAGAGTAATTTGAGAGGAAGATAACAGCTGAGAACAGCTGTTTTGTAGTATTAATGGCATGAAAAAAGATACTCTGCCACTTCTTTCTGTTACTTGCAACTTCCTGTTTTCTTTTCTTTGTATTTTATAGCATAAGATTAGATGAAGTTCCATCACTTGGATCTGGGGCCAGCCAGGTTATATCCAGTGTTTTAGGAATATAGGAGTAAAGCAAAATGTGGGATAAAATAGAAGCATGCATGTGGGATAAAATAGAAGTCTGCAGTGCAGCTTTAGGAAGTTTAGTAGTGGGTGCCTAACGCTGGGCTCGCTTACCCAAGGCTGCATCTATTTGCACAACCTTCTTTCATCTATTCCCTCTGTTACAATCCAAATTAACACAGAAGAGCAAGAAAAACTAAGTCTCTGTGAATAAAATGGATCAAACCCAGAAGGGTTTGAAATATACCCCAAAACTTGATTAAAACCAAAAGAGGTTAGATGTATGTACACTTGATGTATTTTATAAGTGGCAAAGAGGAAACAGGAGGAAAAGGAAGAGAAGACTAGAAAGGGAAAAGGAAGAGAAGGCTAGAAAGGGAAAAGGAAGAGAAGACTAGAAAGGGAAAAGGAAGAGAAGACTAGAAAGGGAAAAGGAAGAGAAGACTAGAAAGGGAAAAGGAAGAAATAGAAAAAGGTGTGCAGGGGTGGGGGACAGGGAGAGAGTAACAGGGGTGAGGTAGAAATATATCAGCCTTCCAAGGGTCCCAGTGACATCTCGTGGCTCCCCTCCATCTGGTCTTCTTGGTGGTTGAGTGATCCCCGCCGTCCGCTGCCACCACAAAGTATAGAATCCAATGGATTAAAAAATGTTTATAATATTAAGGTGGGAACACCCACGTGCCTCCCCTGGAGAGAGTAAGTTTGCCATTGTCCCTTGCAACACTGTGGATCTGTTGCATCATGTTGCAGTGCTCTGGTGCAGGGTCTGGGGACCCCTTTGGGGGAGCCTTTGGTGGGCCATGACACCCCGTTCACCTTTCCCAGGGTGAAGGGGCCCCACAGCTGAGCTCCTCTGCACATTGGAGGATGGGCATTCAGTGCCTCTCAACAGAGTTTTTTCACCACACACCCAAAACCTCTCTCCTGCCACCTTTGGTGTGAAGGTCTGTGCAAGCCTGTGCAGCTGATAGCCCTGGGGCTGTGGTCTCCACCCCGAAGTTGCTAAGCTTGATCCATGCCTCTGTGAATGTATTCTTCTTCCCCAGCCCAGACCTGAGTAACTTTATCTTATCTCTGTCAACGTGCAGTCCAAGGCCCCATTCAGGGTTTGGGTGATTTTCTCTGCAGCTTTTCTACAGTTTTGCTGTAATAGGCAAAAGTCTTTCATGAAGATGTTAAGCCATAAATTACAGTATTTTAGTCTCCAACCATCCAATTACTGAATTGATTCATGCAAAAAGCAAAACAAACTAGAAAACTTGTGTCTAGTCATGGACTTCTGATAAACTTCAAGCAGTGGGATATCAAATAGGCACTGGAGATGAAAACAGCATATCAAATGCTTTTATATAGCTGAAGTTTCAGTCTTAAAATGGAAAGAAATTTCTCCATTATCCTATTGATACTAAAGTTGTGATCTGTGCCTTCAGGTATATTGTTGCTCTAAGATTATTGGGAGGCTGCAAAACTTGGTCACAAAAGTATTACAAAATTACAAAAATAGAGGCCTATTCTCATAAAATGACAAGTATTCTTTCAATCTTACTGTTACCTCCTCTTACTGCAACCTGGTTTATTAGTGTTAGAGTGCACGTACTTAGCTGAGCTGCCCGTACTGACTGGCTTCAATGCGCTGCTTTTTGTAGACAGAATAAGAGAGGAGGACTGATTTCTTGCTTTCGTTCCTGTATAGCGTGAAGTGAATCACAGATTAAAATTATATGCTGATTAAATCATGATGACAGCTGCAGAGTTGGAAGAAGTTAGCATCAAAACTAAGGCTTACGATTTTTGGTGCACCTTCAAAAAGGATGCATAACACTCCATATGAGCAACTCTGAGGTTTCGAACCAAAGCCTTCTAAAATTACTGTACATCGAGGTCTTTGGTTGTATTTCTGTGTGTGTATGCAGAATGACTGCTACAAATTGCTAGTTAATGGTAGATTTTGGACTTAAAATATGTGATGGATTTCATTTAAAGTAAACCAGAAGGAATATGGTTTAAGATATTTTGGTATAGATTAGATCCACAGAATTAAAATGGCTTTCTAGTTCAAATTCTGATGGATTTTAATGTTGGAGTGTTTATTTTGTTTTTCTGTTTCTGTTTTACAGTGTTATGTGGGAACCCATGGGAGATGGTAAAAAGATTATTTCACTGGCTGATAACAACATATTATTGTGGGATTTGCAGGAAAGTTCAGCCAAAGCTGTGGTAAGAAATCTTCTTTTAACAAAACATGCTGTACTTGAATATAGTGCAAACAACAACATTGCCTACCTAGAATTTGCTAATCTTTTAATTTATTAAACTATTCCTTCAGAAGTATCTCATTGCCTATAATGTAGGTGGGGGAAATGAATATTCTACCGTTGTCTTATATAAGAGTGTTTAAGAGTAGTATTTTAGTATCTGGTGCTGCTAGTGGGTAAATGTTCTAGAGTTCCCCTTACCGTCCTACTGCTTTTATAGTGAGTAATCTAGAATAAAGCAGTGCTGATTTAGTGAATGTCTACAAGTGGAAAAATTGATGATCAGTAAAGCCAAAGGTTACTGAATTCAGATAATGATGTAGTAACTCGTGTTGGTTAATACCATGCAGCCCTTTATTTAATTTACAACTCTTGATTGTATAAGCATAATATAAGTTTCTCTATTTGCTATGTACTGCTTTGAATTCTTAATGTTAGTTTAATTTAGTAATACAGAGTTTATTCAGATTATTTCACTTACCGTTAAAAAGGTCTTAATCAGGAACATAATGTCCTAGTTTGGAAGACAGGTATCTGCCAGGGGAAGCAGGAGCCCCTCTGGGAATGGAGAATGCAAAACCTCCCCCCTCCAACTTGTTACAATCTCGAAATTGAAGGAGTCTCAGGCAAAGGTGTAAGGGGATGGGAATAACAGTTCTTTACTACTGTATATAACAAGATACACAAAATAACAACAATAACTATGGTGTTAACAACAAGCAAGAATCAGGGCCCACTGAGTCTTTCACTGCAGGCGCTTTCCCCTTTGGTGCAGTGACTGTCACAGTGGCCGGGGTGAGCAGAGAGCCCAGGGTGTCACAGCACGGGATGTGTCAGGAGCTCGGCGGCCGCAGCTGGAGCTGTGGAAAGGTCCCGGCAGCAGCAGGGGGTGCGGGACCCGGCCTGGGAAAACCAGAGCAGGAGCGAAGGAACGGCGGGCGCGGGCACCGCGGCAGCGCGGCTCCAGCAAAGCAGGGAGAGAGAGCAGGATCCGAATTCCCGGGCACACACGGACAGACGGTGCTGGGTCACTCCGAGCTGGGCTCCGGTGGTGCCGGTGAAATCTCCCCGCAGTGAAAGAAACCAACAGCCTCATTATTCCCTGCAAGAGAGCAGCTCTCCCAGAGAGAAGTGAAGTCCCGGGATGCCACCATCTCCCCTGATTTTGGCCACTTCCTTTGTCTTTCCTGAGTACCCATAAGTACACAGTAATTAATTCCCTAGCAATGTATGGGAGAAAATTCTGCAAGAAAGAAACCCAACCCCCAACACATACATAAAAAAGTGTCATTGGCATAGATTTTTGTTTGATTATGCCACATACAGAATGTATCTAGAAAACTTTGAATAATTCTGTATAGTCATTTAGATCAGTGTCTGCTTATAAATGGAAACTGGTTTAACTCCTCGGGTCAGGGTTAATTTTTTTCCTGGGTGCTGCAGAATCAGTTTTTTCAAGTTAGTCAAGACACTGTATCCATATACTCTTCCCTGTTGGTACTGTCTGACTACGTGCAAATAGATGGTGTCTTGAGTTATTAGTATTTTGCTAGATTTCACATAGTAACAATGTAATAGAATATAGTTTAATACTTCATGTATAATTAAGCCCTTTGGGTTCCTTCTCTAGATGAGAAACTTCAATGCTTTTTTTCATCTGCAACTTCAATTGGTGTTATGTTGCCTTCCAAGGCTTCAAATTAGTGTTTGTTTTTATCAAATGGATGTTGAGAGTTTCTGACAGCTTGCCTCCAGGAGCTTGTCTGTGGCATTGTATCCCCTGGATTTGCATTACTGCATTAGTCAGTATTTCTTTCCTAATGTCTGCGTAATATACAAACCTTTCTGCAATATTGAGAAGCTACTTTGGGGTTGGTACTGATTCCATGCTATAGGTCCTCATGTCTCTTTGAAGTACTAAGACTGCTGGGCAATTTAGCATTTTTCCTTTCTCCTGCTTTCACTCATTGTGCAGTTCTGTTCTCACTTGCTGAAATTCTTTTGAATGTTAATTAATACTGTTCAACCACTTTCTTGTAACTCACTCAAATTTTTTCTTAATCCTAATCTCTCTGAAATGTCCCTGGCATTAAATGATCTTCAAGGCCCATTCAAACCCAAACAGTTCTATGATTCTGTGATTTCCTTTGGGATGCTGTCTGGTGTATTATCAGTTTCTCTGTGTGGAAATCTTGTAATGAATGCCAAATGTTATGGGTCTTTTATTCCTCTTTTTTTTTTTGCTTTTTTATTGCTTTGGAATTATTTACTAGACTTTTGTCTGTTGTGTCTTCCTGATACTATTCCTTTTCTCAAAACTAAACCCCCATTCTATCATGCAAATATTTGTGCAGAGAACTATGATTTCCATTTTCTTTTCCTTCCATTGCTAGAATTGTGATCTGTGTAATTTTGGAGAGGAATAGACTCTACCAAATTCTGTAATTTTCAGCATGATTTGGGGAATCAGTATTTTTGTCTTCAGAGGAACATTCAGCTTGCAGATCCTTTCAGTATTTCAAGTAGCATTCCTTGTGTAGAATATTCTTTTTTGATTGATACTTCTAAAATATGCTTTTACCACATCAAATATTGATGGCACAAAAGGACTCTAGAAGGCAAAGCAAGTGATAAGGGAATTAAAGGGATTTAACCTGTGACATTTGTTATATGCTTATATATTTTTATAAAAGGAAACTAATAAAACCAAGTGTGAAATTTTATATCAAAGAAACTGCTTGACCTAATGAAGTAGATATATTAACCCTTGACTGATGTCTTCAGATAGGAGCATTTTAAAAATGTTTGTTAAAAACCTTTGTTTGCAGAAGTTAAGAATGTTGTTCGGATTTTACAGTCAGGCTCTCAGGAGGCTTGATATAGAATTTGACTGATCCTCTATATTTCCATCTAAAATAATCTAGTATCTCATGTGATTGCATTGTAATTTAGAATTATTTGTGATTAAAATTTTACCTGAGAATAACTGTTTAGCATAATCAGTTTTCTGCTCCAGCAATTTTGAGTTGTTCTTAGATGATACTTACTTCAATACCAAGTTATATGCTGCTTTTCAAGTGAAGTTGGATAGAAAAGGTTCACTGAAACTTGACTCTCAGAAAACATATTTCCATGCATCAAAATCTTGAGCCTAGTGAATCACTTCTGAGATGATTGAAGTTCTTGCAATTTTTGAATATTGAATTTTTATTTAACGCATCTGTGGATTCTTGAGTTAGCTGGAGTCCAGCTGAACAAGACTGAGGAAAGCATAAGCATCTCTTTAAGACACCTGCTATAGACATTCTAGTAATGAAAATTATGACAAGCTGAACTCCAGTCTCATAGGCTTTTTCAGAACTAGAAGTAGCTGTGGTGCATTTCTGAAATCTTTGAAGATTACCTCCTTACTAAGAGATTAACTCTCTGTTAAACTCTATATATGTCTGAAAAATAATAACTTTTATTCTGTAGCAATTTTATATTTGCAAAGAATATGTAGGGGTGACAGTTACAAAGAGCAACAAAGAAAAATAAGCAATGTTTTGTTATACAGTTGGCTTTCTCTTAAAAAAAAACCCACAAAACAAACGAGTCAAACCCTCCTCCACAGGTCAACACTCTACCCTAACTTTTGCTGCTATAGTATTTAGAATGTGAGAGAAATCTGTGAGAACAGGTTGACTATAAAACAGATAGAATTATAAGGGGTAAGCAGTAAATATATTTTCCATTTGATTATCACCATGTACAAGGAGTGTTTGTAGGCTGAGCTGTTGGCGAAACAGTGATTTCTTTCTGTGAATATCCTGTTTATAAGGGATTGTTGCATGCATAATATATCATAATTCTATAAAGCACATGATTGGTATTTTAATGATTTTTGATCGGAATGAAAAGAGACTTTCCTGAGGTATTAATAAAAAGAGCTTTTTATTTTGCCTAGAAAACAGATATATAACAGCCTAAAGCAAAGAAAGCAGGTCTTGCCACATTAAAAAAGGGGCATGTTAAGGCAAATTAAAAAAACACAAAAAACCCACATTTCCTTTATATGCAGAGACACAGAGGTTATGTAAATGACAAGAAAAGTTGTCTTTATTGTTTGTTAAGATGAAAGTTGTCCATTTTTGCAATCTCTTAGCCACCTGATGTCTTATCACCTAACATGCTGTTTGGTTTAAGCAGGCAGTACATACTTAGCAGGACATAGCTGGTGTTGAGGAAATGTCCCTGTCTGACCATCCAGGAATCACTCTGTCTGTCATACTCCCATGGTCAGAGACTTTGGGCAGCTCCAGTAGGCTGATGGGTCCCCACGTGACTCCCTTGCCCCACTCTCACACATACCAGGTTTCCCATAGCAGTGTCTCAGTCCTCTAGATCCTTTAAGTCATTTAATCATGGTGCAACTGCAAAACAGCCTGGGCTGGTGCCTCTCATGAGGGACCCTGAATAAAGAAACACCTGGGTTTTTATACCTTCCCAGCCTATGCATCAAAAATCTGGGGTTTTCCTTCTCACTCTTCTGCTCCTGCTGTGTCTCTGAGTGTCCAGTCAACTGACTGGTGACACAGGTCTCTGTGCCTTTTGTTGAGCAACTGGTCAGCACTTCTTCCTGACCTCTTGCCTTGTTTCTCTCCACCATCCAGAGTTCAATCTGAAGCTGGAATTGCAGCTGCACACTGGGCTACTGCCACTGAATGTTTTCCTCCACACTAGTAAAGTTATATATTCTGTAGGGATTGCTAAGGGGAGAACATCTTTACAAGATATACATGTTGCTATAGACTTATAAGTAAAATAACAATGTACTTATGTGTGTATATGTTTTGTTATAACTGATTAAATCAAGAGACTAGGATTAAAATAATAGAAACGTCAGTGTGTTTGAATTGTTTTCTCTTTTTGTAAAAAGCACGTGATGGTGTTCAAGTTGAATAATATCACTGTTAAGTAAAAGTAAGATCAGGTCCACTGTATCTGTATCAGATAATAGAGGTAAGGAGGTAAGCACCATTACACTGGTGCATCACTG
>WAAG01074495.1:0-88093 GCA_013390105.1 Tichodroma muraria
AGAGGGAGAGATCTTTCAGTCTGCAGGGCCATAGTGCTCAGAGCTGAGGCACAGTCATGGCTCAGCCATCTCATTTTCATTCATATATATATTTGAACACAGCAAATAAAACCAAAAAACTAAAAAAACCCAATCACAACAAACAAAACAAACCCACCTCCTGTTACACATTTTTACTGCTTCTTCTCATGCTCTTAACACAGGACTTACTATTCAAGATACCTTTTACATTTTAGATCATGTTTGTTATACCTGGCCAAGAAAGTTTCCACATTGCAAACTGCCTTTTCACTAGCAAGTGCAATCACAGTCAATCAGCCCAACTGAACAGCAACGGCAGGCAGGAGTCTAACAAAGGCAACAAAATTGAGACCAGTTATTGAAACGGTGAATTTTGTTCTCTGCATTCATCTCCCTATCCCCTTCGACAGTACACTTTTCTATGCTACTCAAATAAATAAATAAATGGTACAGCTACTGCCATAAGGAGGGAAAGGAGCTATTGCAAGACTTTTCTCTACTTAACATGCATGTATACATGACTTCTGTTTTGCTTTTTGAAGCCTAGCTCCCACCACAACATAGATGTATATTTCTTTTCTCCACCTGAAAAGATCAGAGAATGTTATGAATAGCAAGACAGCCCTCATCAGAAAATAATGGGAGTTACACTACGCGGAATGAAAAGTATGTGGCTAGTTTCTTCATCACACTTGAGGCATGAAAATTCAAGCAGTGCTGGAAGCTTTTGCAGTGATACATGGATGGAATTTCATATGACATCTTGAAGATCTCATTTCTGTTTTATTGCTCACCTGCTAGAAACAAAGTACATCGTTTGCACCTTGTACTGTGCTACATAAGCAACACACATAAAACAGCATCCAATTCTGTCTCATAGTTTCTCCTGAATTAGTGTCCTGTCATGTCAGACTGCAAAAAGTACCCAAATGCCCAGTTTTACTCTCACTACAGAGCTGCAGCCTCCAGACATCCCTCTGTGCGGTCAGTGTTGGCACAGCGGGGCAGCACAAAAAATAACACATTCCCTGGGAGGAATTTAGAAAACCAAAGACCCCCCAGCCTTCTATCCATAAGGACTGATTGAAGTGGCATTCCTGAGGTAAGGTTGAAGCATAAGTAAGTTTGAAGTCTGACGGATGTAACCCTTTGCCACTACAAAAAGCTCTGCAGATGAAGGGAATAATGGCTTTCAGGGTCTTGCCACCTCCTGAGCCAAAGCAGAAATAATTCTGGCCAGTGTTGCAATCTGTGAGGAACATCAATGGCCAATACAGTCATGTAAAGAGAAAACCACATTACTGTTTTCCATTCTCTAAGAGCTAACCTTAGCTACTCCTAATATATCTCTGGGGTGCCAATGAAAAAGGGTCTTTTGTTGTTCCCTACTGTGTTAAACATCCCTCCAGCTGGGAAATAAACTTCTTGCCCTCTTGCTCCTCTTTTCCACATTTATCACCTCTTTCACTCTAGGCTCCTGTGCAGAGCACTCCCAGCTCAGTCCCTACACTCTTCAAAGATATTATATTTATACAAAGAATACAAAGAAAGGGAAAAGACAAAGTAAGAGATCACTGTTTATTTCTAGAGAGATTAAAAGGAATAGTAAGTGCCTTTAGCCAGCAGGGTACATAATAGTTGACCTCCTGCATCCTGCCTTTGATTTTCTCCTCATCGCAATCATCTCTAGTTGGCTAATTCCCAGCATTTTTCCCTCAGGCTGGCAGGTTGGCATGGATGGTTAGCAGCTGCCAGTATTTCTCCTCCCTGTCAGCTACAAGCCATGCTAATGTTAGATGCCTGGCTCAGTCCCACCCAGAGTGCTGCTGCATGCCTTCGCCTTCCAACATACTCAGCTTTTGCCAGCCTTGAATCCTGAATCCGAGGTCCTGTCCTGCCTTTCTCCCTGCAAAGTTTAACCAACCGTGTGAGCGAGTTAACCCACACCAACCAAAGAAGCAGATGACAAATTTCACAGGACTAGACCCTGTGGGGAAAAGGCAGGTTTTGCAGCAGTGAAGGAGAGAGAACGTGGAGGCATTCAGCCTTTGGTGTGTGCTCTCATCTACTTTGAACATCATTCTCTTGACAGCAAAGGAAACAGCTGTGTGGATAAATCCCACAACCTCATCCTAAACAAGATGCTGCTTCCTTTTGCCCCTTGGAAGACTTGGACACCACAGATAGCCCAGTTTAACCCTTTTGGAAGAAAACATTTCCAGCAGACAGTTCATTCCACTAAAAAAGGTCACTACTCCGAAACAGTTTCAAGGAATTCGAGTGCTACAGGTAAAACTAACCAACCCACCGGAGAAGCAAGTTTCTAGAAGAACACAAAGGCTGGTATCAGACCAGCCACAAAGAAAGCTTGGTTGGATGTTTCAGAAGACCTTTGTTTAGCTTCATTTGAGAGGAAGGCATTTGGTGCTCTCATGGATGGTGGAAGTATTTTCAAATGTAAGCCCCCAAATCAAAAAAATGCAAGCAAGGTTGAGAATCTCTATTCTAACCTGTAGGAATCTAATGCCACTGAGTTTTACTTGTTGCTGTTTCTGTTTCTGTCTTTCCACCACTTAACTGGACCCTCAGCTTTCAAAAGACTGAGTGAATAAGGTGTTTGCACAGACGATGCTCCCCTGTCCAGTGCTCAGCTTTCAGCTTGCCCATGCAGACTCGCTGTGCGCTTCCATTAGCAGAGTTAGGCAGGTAATAATAGCAAATAAAAAGCCCATTGGATGAAGCACTGGCTCCTTCTCAAGCAAAGTTGAGTACCACTACAGCATGAATGACTCAATCATCTACTCGAGAGCTATTACTTGCAGCGATGAAGCAATGTTAATTGGATAACGGCCTGCTGCCAGCTAATATTGGCATGACCTACAATACCCCTGGCTGACAGCCGTGTCTCTCTCCATCACACCTTTTTTTGTAATCTGGATGGGAAGTGGAAACCATTAAAAAAGCCTCATAAGTGCCATTTAACTTCTTGTCATAAATTAAAAACTTAATTAAGTGCCTTGTTAGAGGAAGGAATACCAGTTTTTGTGATTAAATAAAACAAAACAACAGTTAGGGGTATGGAGTGAATAACCGACTTTACAGCTTCAAAGTCAGTTCTTTGGAAGTACCAATTCTGGGTTGCGTTTAACAGCACCTGCTAGAGGAAAACTGCATTAATTGTTGAAAAACACCCTGGGTAAAAGCAGGCAAGGTTCTAGTTGTTTGGCAAAACTGCAAATGAAGAAAAAAGCATAGAAGTTAAGAGCTAATGGGGCCCTCTTTTATTAACTGTAGGCACTGAAACACTCCATTTCTCTAACTTGCTCTGAGGGCTGATAGTTCACACACCACAGCCACATCTGAGCCCTTGCTATTATGCAGCTGTTCTGTGCAGCTTGTCTACACACTGAAATATGTTGCCTTAACAAAAGGTGTGGTACAAAATCAAATTACCAAGGCCAGCATAAAAGGGTTTATGGAAACTCTTCAATCAGTGCAGAATTAGCTCCATACTGACTTTGTTTAAGTTGATTAAGGAAAGGTTTGAACTGAGGCACGTGACATGCTTGAACTAACCTGAAATGTCTAAACCGAGGTTCTGCAGTGGTTTAAAACCCTCTAAGTCCAACTAGTCCCAATTCTGTGTGTGTACAATGTCTCCCTACTGAAATGACTGGTGTACTTTAAAGACTGCTCTCATTTGTAACTGGATATAAACAAGAAATAATGTAAAAAACATCTGCTCCCTGTTTAGCTAGACAACAGTTAACAATGTCTGGATGCCAGATTAACAAAATGACCCCAACATGCTATAAAGTAAAAAAAAAAAAAGTCTGCAGTTTAGACTTCAGAGGTAGATTTACTGCTTTGAATAATCAGAAGTAAGTTCTTTTCTTTGATGTTAAGCTTCCTCACACCAACATAACATGAATGTAAAAGCCTTATACATAAAGCTTTATCCAGCTCCAACATCAAACCTTGAGCAATAATAGTAACAACAATGCCCTTTCTCCACAAGGTACTTCAGCAGTTTTCAAACTATGCTCGGATTTAAAAGACAGTGGTGTGTGGTTGACTTAAAAATAGCTCTGTGAATTTATGAGCAAATCTCACGTTTGGAAAAGTTTTGAACAGTGAAGACTATATTTAAAAATTATTTTCACTATCTTTTTTTCTGTAACATTATACACCAACATAAATTGTCTCTAAGCACGACAAAAGTAGTCACTCAGGATATTCACTTTCAACTTTTGTTTGAAATTTTTCCACTGAAGAAATAACCCCGTACAGGACAGAGTAAGTCAGTTTTCACAGATACCTTAAGAAATAACTCACTGCTGCCAGAGCTCTGCAGACCACAGACTGAAAACAGTAGCTTTGGGAAGCTTCCTTAGCTTGTGAACCAAAGATGACCCTGCTAACTTCTTTAAATGCAATATAACTAAGACGGTGTTTCCTCTGCTTTATCAGCTTTTAAAAACCAGGAGTGTTTCAGTTCCTCTGGCAGGGAGCTCCGACGCTGTTGGAGGCATTTCCCGTGTCTCTGCACAGGCACCTACCAAAGTGCCCAGCGCTGTGCAGCCGAGCAACCCCAGAAGCAGAGATGTGCATCTTCACCAAGGACTAACTGAGAAATAGTGAGGTGCATCAGGCAGCTCTCCTGATATCAAGTGACGAGCTTTGGTGAGGAAATTATTTAGCTGACCCCCTCACACACAGCTATTCCAGTAAAGCAGCCACCAAGAAAACTAAGATTCAATGCGTTTAGCAGCAATTAATTTGCACGTGGAAAATATCTGTACAAGTAAACATTGGTAACTGTTGTTATCTCTTTTAATAGGCCAAGAGAGTTCTTTTTCAGGATGAGAAAGTCAAAGCCCTGGTGCTCTGCTACTAATAGAAGCACGCAGCAATGTAGCAGTGGTGGCCTTGGGTAAGGCAAGACAATTTCAGAGTTCTTGGAAAAACCTTAAGAACTAGATTCACTATTTCTGCAACTCCATGAGCTTCACTGGAGCTGTAAAAGCACCCAGGGTAACCCTAAGTCACCAAATTTTTTTGATCTTTCATTGAGATACATTCTAAAATGTAAAACTCCAATAACTTAATTTATTCAAAGGGGATTCACTTAAATAGAAATAATTTATGGTTGAACTGGAGGATTCTTTTCTTAGACAGCATCTCATATAAAACACATAGGAAGACAAACCTTTGTATTTTAAATCTTTAGAGTCATATTAACACGGGACCAAGTGACCAAGAGCAGGCATATCATGCCCCATCCACTGGCCTGCAGCTCAGCACCTCAATGCTGCTGGAACTAGAAATCTTCTAATTTCCAATCTACTTTTACTGAAAGACGGTTGAAACCAATCAATGCTTGAGCCAACAGTGTCTTTTAGCATTAAAGAGAAATTCCTCCCCTCAGCTGTTTCAGCTCCTCTGCCTAACTAGAGCTGCAGCACATCTCAGTTGTCACACCAGCATTATGAACCTGCCATGATCCTTTCTTCTCCTCCTTTAGGCCAGGCTCATTCTTCTGTTTATTTGAATTTCAATTATTTTTCTTTATGTAACAGGACCTGAATTATATACAGCTTTGAAGAAGAGCACTGATAGTCTCCTGCCATTTCACACCTGTGCACCCTTGGGCATGTTTTGTCACCTCTCTGCTCCTACCCTTGCTTTCTGGCAAGAAAGCCATGTGACACTGACTGAGACTGATTCTTCCCCTATAAATTATTAGTGGACACTGCAGAATCAAAGTGTGCATCCTAGTGCGTCCTCTGCGATAACACAAAACTCCCATGAAAAATGTCTGGGTTGAAGTGTCTTCGTGAGTAATATTCAGTGTCAGGACTCATGAAGTCACAGCCAGTGACCTACTTCTAATGCTCTCTAACTTGTGCTGTGACATTACAACGCTGCTGAAGTCTCTGGAGAACTAAACCAGAGGGGGAAAAATGATGTGTGACACTTTGGGACCTGTCATCATTTAAAAACACACCATGCCTCTTCAAGGGCATTAAGCAAATGATGGTGAAAAACCTTCCGTATGCCAGAGAGACTGCTGTGCTGTGCCCTGGGTACGTTGCCACCCTTCTCATGCCACCCTTCCCAGCTGGAGACACCAGGCAGGCAGTGCTGAGGCAGCAGGTGATGGCAGCCCCAGCCATCGGGCACACGCCTCCCCTCTGTGTGCAGCCAAGCCACCAGCACACCCTATGTTAGCTGTGCTGTCACGGCTCTACGGCTGTGAGGAAATTACAGTGGGGGTGGAAGTCAGCCAGTGAGATTCTGTGATAAAATGAAGTAAACTTTCCAGTGAGGTATGTGTTTTCTACGTCCCTGGGCTTCCTGCTGTGGGAGCCACGTTGCATTACAAAACCTCTGCTTTCTGACAGACTGTGTTCATGGTTTCTCGGTGGAAAACACGGTTAAATCCCGAGCTCTTTGTGAGGGGAGCTGTGAGGAAGCCAGTCTGAATGAAGTGCAGGAGAGGGGGAAGAAGTGCAATAAAGATATGAGCTGCCAGAGAGGGGTGGACAGCAATGAAACCCCCAACAACATGACAGCTCAAATGATTTTTCAACAATAACCTGCCATGTAGCTGTCACATCACTCCTTTCAAATTTCCTGTCTAGAAGAGCAGAGGAATATCAGGGTCCTAATACTGTCCTGAACAAGGCTATGGTAATGAAATGTTTGGGTACAATTCATTCAGCAGCAGTGACAAAGGTGAGCTGAAGCATCTTAAAGCTTTGCCTCCCATCATAAGGCTGGCATGGTATGAACACGTCCATCCTTCAGTCATTTGCAACCCCCCCAAGCATAAAAAGCACATCCTGAGCCATGCTGGGGCAGCCACTGACACCCGTGCCACCCTCCCTTTGGCCACCCCAGCAGACCACAGAGGTTCTCCTCCCCACGCGGGAGGAAGGGGCGCGTGGTTACGGCGGGGGCATGGTGACATACTGTACCTCCTCCGGCAGGCTGACCACCAGGTCATTTTCCGTCTGCCCAACCAAGGCCTGCAAGAAGTACTCGCTGCAGGCAGCCAGCACAGCCCGGTGGGCGCGGAACTCCTTCCCCTCCACGATCAGCGTCACGTCACAGAGAATGTCCTGCTTCCGCTGGTCATTTAAGCAGAGGAGAATATTGGTACAGTGCACCGTTGACTCATACACATACATGGGGGAGTCAGTCTTCTCATCCACAGACATGCCGTTCACACCCTGCAGGGCACAAGGGAGAAGAAAGCACAAACAAGGTGGTGAGGAGCAGCACAGGTGAATACAGCACGGTGAGATTCAGCCCAATATCTGGACACCTCAAGACCACAGCCAAGCAGCCCTTAACGCTTAAACCCAAGAGAGCTCCTAGGCAAAGATACCATGATTGATACTGGTTTGGTGCCTCTAGATTTCACCCTGTCATGCTTGGACTACCTACCTGCCCCACCAACTTCCCCCCTCAGAACCAAAATAGGGCTTAGACAGACTGCAGAGTGCTTTTCTTCAACCACCTACTTACTATGCATCTCCAATTTCCAATTTAGTAATGGCAATAACATAGAGACATTGGAAATTTTAGAAGATTATAGAAAAAAGAAGCTAGAGTGACTGTTGGGTTTCCTAATGCCTAAAAAAGGGCTTTGTGCTTGCTTCTGATATTCTCAGATCAAAGAGAAAAACCTTTCAAACCCCCAAGTCTATTCTCCATGGACAGGCAGCACTAAACAGTCACTGAAGACCTCAGCTCAAGTAAAAGGCAAGGTGGAACTGTACCTGATGAAGACAAGCCACTAACAACAGCAGCTTAATTTCTCAATCAGAATTTTAAGCCTTAGGAGAAAGTTATTTAGCAGCTCCAGAAGAAATCTGTTTCCATGTATGGCTAAAGCAACACGCCCTCATCTATGGCTTAATGCCATTTACAGAAGAGTAGATCTTCCTGAATTCCAGACCCACAGACGCAAAAAATCCCTTGACCTGAATGGATGTCCAGTCCCAGGCAGCAGACGGGTGCTGAGGCTACTCCTGCCTGCAGGTCTCCCCCTTCTGACAGCAGAGCAGAGGTTGGAATGATGTCAGACACCCATTACACACCCATTACTACTGTCTGAGTCAGGGAAATTCTCTGACTGGTGTTCTGCAGTTTCTGACACACACAGAACTGGCAAAGCCTCTGAACACGGCAACTGCATTTGCAGTGGTGATGGTGGAGGGAAACAGTTCCCCCCAGCATCCCAAACTGCATGAACCCCCTTTGCACTTGAACACATTGAAGTCATTAATTAACCCAAACCATCTTCCCCAGCATTAGACTGAATCCTCTTTGCATTATTTTCCCATTTCAATTTCTCTGAGTAGGAAGGTGTAAAAGCCTGTGCTGTGACTGAACAGACTACGTGTCCTAAATCAACCTGCTTGTTTTCAGGCTTACCTGGGGAAAAAGATTATTTGTACATATTACTCTATCTGCTGCTGAAGAAAAGGTTGTGCAAATGCACAAACCTGCAGTATTTTTAAGGAATTATTTTTCCTTGTTGAGAACAACAACTGCTTTCTGAGAGGTAAAATTCAGAGGCATCAAGGGCTAAGGGTAAGACGATGGTATTTTGGTACAGTACTGCTGCACTGTAAATATCTGACTACTGTACAAAGTAAAAGCAAAATTCCTCCTCTGCTACTTTTTAATGTGGATTGTTGCAGCATTCTCCTTTGCTAGGGCAATATACAGGCACATCACTAGACACAACATGACTTCAAACTATTTCTCTTGCTGTGAGTTCAAACTAGGTTACCATTTTCCTACAGTGCCATTCAAAAGACACTAATCATCTAGACAAGAATGGACTTAAGAGGACACACTTGTTATCTATATTGACTAAACTTCTCAATGGTAACTTCATTTTTCCACCTTTATATGAGTATATTTAAGCCAGTGGCTATGATGACTCTGTACAAAATAGGGATTTTTGCCAAGAGCGCAAAACTGTAATATTACTGGAAGTCTTAATGGAATGCTTACAGATTCTCTTTTACTGGTATTTTCAAACTTTATGCTGACTCATGCTACACTTCTGAGCACTCAGCTGAAATGTTTACATGAACAGAAAAAAACCCACAACCAACCAACACAAATTAGCCCTTCAACAATTTAACATCTAGAGAGAAGATACATAGCTTCTAATTGATCTGCATATAGGCAGGGGAGTGAGACACTTTGGGGGGGTGAGTTATACCAGCTGGATTTCTTAACCAGAAAAAAAAAAAAAAATTCTCTGTATAAATTGAGACTAATGAGAAGAATTGACAGCAATCATGTTATTAGCACTCCACCAAGGTAAAAGAGAAAATGACACTTAGTTCATCTCACTCACAGCTTTCTGTACATCTTAGCTCTGATGCTAACGATAGTGCTGTAATGATGTTCTAAGTGGTCACTCTTGCGTGCTATGAAATGAAAAAGTTTACAAGAACAATCTAGTGGGAAAATCTGAGAGCTGCAAATGACAATGCAAAGGGGAAAGCAGTAAGCTTTTTTTTCCCCTTTATTTTCCAGGCATGTCTTATGCCTGTAATATCTCAGATGACAAAAAAAAGGACAAGAAACCCGAAACCTGGAAGATAATGAACAGAACATCAATTATATTTTCAGTGCCTTAGAAAAAACCCACCAAACCCCAGCTAGCCTGAAATTGCAATCCTCTCTTACAGTAATAGTGCAATTTGTGTGAATCAAACCCCGAATTACTTGGTTACTAATTAGTAATTTCTCACTTTTTAACTACAGCTCTCATCAAGTGTATTTTTTTTAAAAAAACTGCTGCATGTGCTGTGAAGTGCTGAAAATACCATGGTGTATTTCCCCACTGGTGAGCAAGCCTGCCTTCTCTGCTAGGAAACCTGACTGGCGCAGTCCTGAGGTGCTGGGGCTGTAAACTGCACCATCCGCTCCAGCGGACCCCCACCTGCGCTCCCGGGAAGGACACAGCTGCCTGTACCATCGTACTTGCCCAAGGCTACTGTTGTGACTCCGGGGGCTTCCTGAAGGTGGATCCACGCCATTCGCCTTCCCACAGCCGCTGAGAATCCACGTGGATGCCCCGTCTGGCAGCTGCAATCTCAGCCTTCCACTGACTTCCCCCTGACCGTGCCCCTGACCGCTCTAGGAAGCACCCCGAGCCCCGCATTGCGCACAGGGAAACCGGGGCTGGGCTACGGCTCAGGACCACCTATTTATCAGCTTTTAATGCTTCAACATGAGTGATTTACAGTCTTTTCTTTTCCACATCTGCCATCGACCACATGACCTCCAGACATGAGGTGTTTCCTCTCCAAGACGGCTTTATCCTGCAGGAAAGGTGCAAGATGGTGAAGCCCTTCACTGGGAAGCATATTGTTCATTTTCACGAGGGAAAGGCTTTAGAGGGCAAAGAGAAAAGGTCACTGTAGGACTTTGGCATGTAGTAGCACGAAAATTAGCAGAATTCAACTCCTTTTTTTCACGTCTCCTTGGAATAAAAAGACCCAGGGATCTGGTATTATCTTTGAACTCTGAGGCAAGCTGGGCTGCAAGCCTTTTACACAGTGTTAATTCAAACTGCATCATTTTTTGCTGAATTCAGTATTATGCTGAGTTTGCAGAACCTTATTCATGGAAATCATTGCTACACACTTGGTATTTCTTCAAACTGAAAAGGGAATGTCTTAGCAAGCCTTTCTCTGGCTCAAAAGAACATGCTGTGCATTTGTTTGCATATAGGTCACCATGCTGCCAGAAAAAGCCTCTATGAAACGGAAGTTTCCAGAAACTGGCACAAACTATTGTGGGCAAGGAAAGCACCATTGAAACCGAGCCAAAAAAGTTGCTGGTAAAGGCCAGCAACTGCAGTGAAGTGAACTGAAAGGTTGCTTACACGTTCCTTCCATGGTGATGGGTGGAAGATCCCACCAAATCCTTCTGCATGGGCAGCATGGAGGAAGCATACAAAACCTCAGGAGACCAAAAATGTTGCTCATGGAACATCCAAATCACTCTGGTTTGCAGCACGTTGTCTGTACTGGCTGGCACTCATCCAAAACTCTCCAGGAACTCATAAACACGTTGACTGAGCTGTTACCAAAAATACATTACCTATCACAAAAAACCAGCTTCTGTCTCACAAGACTGGAGCACAGGCAATGTGGGATCTGTTCTTAAAGGGAAACATGAGGGGAGAGAAAATCTTATCGAGACACACCAGAAAGTCCTGCGTCAGACCTCGGCTAATCATGTGAAAAGGTAATTCTCTATCATGGCAGAGCTACAGAGCACTTAACCAGGCAAATTATCATCATGACAAAGCAGCATGGCTTCTGCAAGAAGTCATGCCTCCGATGGGCTCTATTAGAATTCCTGAAGTGTGTCAAATCAGCAGCGAGGAACACTGGTACGTGTAATTAGTGTTGACTTTCAGAAATTCTTGGACAAAACCTTTAGAAATGGCTGTTAGAGAAACTCAGTTGCCATAAGCTGAGAAGTTGCATCAGACTGGAAATCACTTAGGATAAACTGTATTCAACAGAGGAGGAATGCAGGGACAATTTTCAGCAGGTTACCAGTGAAATTTCTCCAGAAACTGGCTTACATATGGCTGCGGTCATGCTGTTCAATGTGCCCGAGCCTCTCTGATCTCTGGAGCTACAGCAAGGTTGGGCACACTTAATGTTTGGATGGCAGACTGCCTGGATGTACATACAGGGTCCTCACAGCAGCCTGACACTCCTCCTGCAAGGCCAGTGACACGATCGAGCCAGACACTGGAAACAATTTGAAACAACAGAGGTTTAGACTGAATATAAGGAAAAGCTGAGGAATAGGTTGCCCGGAGAGGCTGTGATACCTGATCATTGAAATGAACCAAAATAGTAGCCCATTCTCATAGTAGAATGGTTGTTTAGTTTTTCCTTGAGAGATTTCACAGTCACTGCAATAAACCATGTGTACAACTGACCATTGCTGCATGTTACTGGGCAAAGAATTCACTGCACAGGTAACAGGATTAGTTACTCCTAATAAAAATATCCAGAGCCACATTACTGAGAATACAAGTTTACATGGAATGAATATTTACATGCTGCAGCATGTATATTCCAGTATCCAATATTCCACACACAATATTCCACTGTCCAACGACAAATGTGCTTGTATTATCCATCCTTCCTGACCTACTAGCCAGTGCAAAAAAAAGAAACAAATTATTTGATGGATGTCAACACAGATGAAACCCCAAATCTACTGCTTCCTAGACCTCCTCACTCTCTGCGTTCCCAGCTGCGGGAGACAGCAATGGACATGGTGCCTGGTGCTCCCCTTTCTCCCACTCAACAGGAACTGAAGTTGTGTGGGACCAAGTTGTTGAAGGCAAGCAATAGAAAACATCTGTGCAAAGATTACACGTGGTGGGTGTCACCGACACCAGGGACTCCTGCTCCAAATGGCTCCAGCAGAGCAGCTGGTTTAGGACATGAGAAGCCATACGATGCTGAATTCAACTCACAAAAGGTGTATAAACTGCAGCAGAAGCATCTTTGTAGTCTGTTCATGGCAAACCACCAGCAAGGATGGGGTAAAAGAGGGACCTAAAGGCATCATCTCATCCTCCTCCTTGTACCCTAGGCTATGTAAACACGACATCACATCTACAACAGTGCGCAGAGGACTCCCAATAACTTCACTTCGAAGGCCTGAGAAGGTTTATCAGTATCTCCTCATTATGCCTGTAATGCTACATTTCAATATAGAAGCCAAGAGATAACACTGTGATTCCACATTTAGGAACTGCAGTACCTGACCTGGTGTAAAATGAACCACAGGTTTTGCTTGGAAGCATAAGCTGGAGATGACGTTTTATGTCCTGCTAGGCAAGGTGACTCCCGACTCTCCTTATTGTGTTAAGAGAGGATCAATACTGAACTGGGAGTATTTTTAGTTCCAGTTCACATTCTCTCAATCAGCTCCACTAACAGCAGAAGAACGGATCTTAGGAACAGTTTGAAGTGGCCAGCTTGAACACATCTAAGGCTCTTTGGTCAGCAGTAGCTGGAGTCCGCATTACAGATTTGCACGTAAATGTCTCAGTATTTCTGTTCAATGGGATTCAGGCAGAGAACGTGAAAAAATGCTCTTTTGTTCTGACGTTATCTATTATTTTTTTTCCCTCCTAACAATTTAGCAAAAGGTACTCAGAAAAAAAATGTGGAGAACGATGATAAAATAAAGAAAAAAAAGTTGAGAGCAACTTGTACTTCTGACAATTGGCAGCAGAAGCACATCAGACTTGACAGTTTTTAGGGATAAACATGCACTGTTTTTAAGTGGCAAGTGGGAGGAAAATAATTTTCCAGGCTTCCTTCCCCATCTCCTAATATTTTTCTATGAAAAGACTCCTTCTGTGTAATCAACACTTTGTTTTTAAAGAAAGTTATCAATAACTGACACTTCAGAGCTCCTAAAATGACCATGCTTATAATTGGTTATTACGATCTCTCAATTATAGCTATAACAACAAAGGATATGATTATATTGTCACTGCTTTCCTTTAAAAAGAAACTATTGAAAGGCCTAATGATTAATTCACCATTTTTGAGAGCTCATTGTAATGACAGCAGACTATATACAAAGGTCTCTTCAGTGAGCCCATTATTCAATTAATAAATGCTGAATACTGAGCAGTCATAGTCATATGAAACTCCCAAGAATTGTGTGAATTTTTAACCAATTAATTATCAATTACAACATCATAAAACACCAGCACAAAAATAGAAACATCGAAATTTAATTATAGATTATTCTTCTTAGTTGCCGCAAATACTATACAAGACTGATTCTGATTAATAATTCATACAGCAATAAAGTATCAGGAAAGATAATTATACTGTGCCACAATTCTCACACTGATTTCTGTAATTACAGATTACAACAGTGTTAGCAATTTAAAAAGGTTAGGGAGCAGTAGTAATTTGCTATGTCATCCTCAGCAATATTAATGTCTTCTTCCCTGAGCACCCCAGATAATTGAAAATAGACTTGCGGGCCGCCAGGCTACATGGACTTTCCTCCTGCCAAACATACTGTGGGTGCCAGGGCCATTAGCAAGATTGTCTTAAGAAAGGAACCTTTCACATTGATCAAGTAGCTTCTGCTGTAAAGCAGAAGGTACATGGACAACTGGAAAAGACACTGCAGAGCATTCCTGGCCAGCAGCTGCAGACGTATTGCTCCCAGGAGTGATGGCTGGTGCTCCTGACCATAATGCCGTGAAGAAGGACCTTCACTGGGCTGTGAGTGGGGAGGGGGACAGCTAAGAGAAAGCCAGGGAGAATTTAACCACGGGCCCTCTAGACAGGCAGGTCTGTCTGGGCACACAGCAGGGCCCTGCAGACATTTGCTAACCTCTCCTAAAGGCAAGAATTCCTGTTGTTGAGAAGACTGCATGGCTCCAACACACTGAGCGTCCACAGCCTTGGAATTGCTGAACAGCTGCACATGGTTCAAGGGCCACAAACTGGTCCCCCATGAGTTACACCACAGGCAGTGAGCAGAAGCATCAGTGCCTGGGCTGGCTGCAGGGCTGGGCCATGAGCCCCATTTCTGTTCGGCAAGCTTCACGTGGATTCCAAATGGAGATGAGTATACTGGAAATTCCTTCCTTAGCTACACTGACAGGAAGAGGGATGTATCCTGCAGACTGCAGAATGGTTGGTTTTGAACAGCTCATTTGTCAACACAGTGCAGAGGCTTTGATGTTGGAAGTAAGTCCACTGCAAAGTCACTCACTGCTTTTCTTATACTGGACCTAGACCCTACAGCACAACTGGACAGATATTGTGGGGAAAAAAAACAAAACCAAACCCCAGAATAAAAATGAGGGAGTTTGGTCCTGCAGACCTTTAGACAGAATTGCTGAATATGACTTTAATCTATAGCATTTTGGTTAGTTACTCACAATGGTTTTGCTATTGGTAGAATGCACACATGAGCAAAAATGTACCACAGCTTCATGTCTACATTGAATCTTCTTTTTTTCAAAGTAATGTCAGGATGCCTGTAGTCTCTGTGATGAATGTTTATTTAAACCCCAGGTGTCTAGTCTAAAGAAATTGTGCTTCAGGTTGTTCAGAGACTGGTACCATAAGGAGTCAGGGATTCCCACTGGAGGTTGCTTTGAAGAGTCCAAACAGATTTATGTTCCACACAGAGATAAAACCTATTTCTTGACTTCAGAGGGTTGTGTAGTTACTGTTTCTTGAGAGAGTAACCCAGATGAGCAAGGTAATGAGAGCTCACACTCTTTAGGGACTTTAGTTAACGCAAATAATGTTTACACACAGTACATGCATGCACCTATACATTCTATACAGGTCTACTAGGCAAAGTATGCACATGCATATTTTTATGACTCAGTAAAAATTATGTAATTATACTACTAATTTTCCTACACTGAGTGAGTCAGGCTTAGTTTATCATGCATTTTCAATATTCTGTAAATAAGCTGATGATGCCCTCAGGGAAGAGGCATGGTAGATGTGTGTGGGAAGACAGATTCATAGAACAGTTTGGGTTGGAAGGGACCTTAAAAGTCATCAAGTTCCAACCCCCTGCCATGGGCAGGGACACCTTCCACATAGACCAGGTAGGAAAACAGGAGGAAAAGCACAAAAACTGTCCTCTATCCTTACTTCTCAGAAGCTACTTAACTGCTATAGATGAACATGGAAAGTAAGAAACACAGAACTCTTTCCTGATAAAATCTCCTCTTGAAGCTTTCACATTGCTCTTTACAGTAGCTGGCTACGGTGAAGGGGACCGGAACTAAGTCTGCTACTCAAAATAGCTTATTCAAAGCAGAACGGGGAATGCCCAACACTGAAACACTGCCAGGAAACCACCAAGCACAACAAACAACATATTATGTTCTTCTGAAGTAGTCAATGGTTTCGGGACCTTGGGTAAAGACACAACCTCCTGGATTGTTCTTGGGCGAGCTGGATTGCCAGATTAAAAGAATCTGAGATGGGAAAATGAAATAATGATTTGTTTTTATTTTGCCTTCCAGCTTGGTAAGCTCTCTGAAAAAGTTCAAGATCTCCACACAAACAGGGGCTGGAAATTCTGGCAAAGGCCCACTGCTCCTTGCTTTAAATGAGTATTTGGGGGTTTTGCTTGATGAGTGCTAGAGTGTTATGGCTTCCCCCTTTTTCCTAAACCCTTAAATAATTTTTGTGTAACTGTGTGGGCATATGTGTACACATATGCATAACTTGCACTGCAGAAATGCCATCTGAAATGATGAAATTGCTGAAGTACATACAAATGGTTTGTCAAATATCCAGGTCACTTGTCAGTATGACAATAACTCAGGATAGTAAAGAAGGTGCCTCTGTATTTGACATCTCTTTTGTTAATATGACTATGAGAACAAAGTCCCAGCTGATATTGTCCTAATGCCACCCAAGTTTGGAAGCTACAAATTATGAACAACAGCACTGTGCAGCTCTTTTAGCAGCCTTTGAATGTCAAAGATTATGCTAACAAGTTATTTGAATAAAAGTTATTAATTTCCTTTACGTTCTATTCTCAAGTTTAAAGCTCCAGTGGAATTCAGTGCTGAAGCTCTGTACTTGAAATATTGCTTGCTATCAAATGAGCATTGTTTTCACTTTTTTTTAAAAAAAGAAAAAAACAGAAAAGAATCACAAAAAAAAAAGCACAAACAGGAAAGTTGTCTCTCAAAATTGTTATTTTTTTTTCTTCACTTATCTGTACTAATTACTGCTTTTCCAGCCTATCTGCAGAACTGATGGAAGCAGTTCTATCTGCTTGAGAGGCTATGGCCAAAACCACTGTGAACATCTTTGACTACACAAATTGCAGAGGCTGTGAAAGCAACCCAATCCCATTTTCTCCTGTCATACTGCATAGTTGTTATGTGAAAAATATGCTCTCTTTGTTTTACCCCCTAAAATGCAAGCTTTTCATCTTTTCTGCAAGTTAGCAGGTGGTCAAAACATCCTTCATCCTTCCTTGGGACACAAACTGGCACGTCCTTTGGAATGTGTCTGTTGTGATTAATGTGTGAAGGGCAGGGATGCATGCAGTAGGTCACTGGGTTAAATTTGGGACAGGCTTGCGTAGGGTGTAACTTTGCACCTTCTGCTCTCGGGAAAAAATACAGGTGTTGCCTTCTTGAAGAGTGGGACACTTATCTGTCTGTGAAGCATTTTCCACCACCAAAGGGATGCCAACTATAATGTTCTCCCTTGAAAACTGAAGGAAAAACTGTTTATTTATGGCTAGATTGTAGATTTTGACTAATCTAGAACTAAGTAACTAAACAAATTAATATTCTATTGACTACTGCATTAGGATCCACAGATTTACACACCTGAATCTTGGAAGTACTAGCAGCACATGCAAAACTCCAATTTTCACATGTTTTTGTAATGATCAAATGATCAGAAGATCACTGAAATGACTATTTACAAACTCAGAGCAAGTGCCAAGGGGATATCTGGATTACACCAAGGGATTCTGACTGTGGTTTTGATCCTGCAAAGATCTGAGAATTGCCGTTTTGTTATCAGAAAGTTTAAGCAGGAGTTGCAAGCCTTCCCACTATTCTCAGTCTGACATATGCCTAGATGCCTATTTAAAGTCCTTTTACCCATGGACTGGCCCTTATTCTGGAACTTGACTGCCTTTCCTGTTGTAGACTATAAATCATCTCATGGAGAGAAGTACACAGAAAGCAATCAGTTCTGCTGCCAACACCTACCAAACTACAGCCAAGGTAAGGAGAGGACGTGAGACAAAAATGGAGACTTGGACTCAGTGCAACTGCAGTCTGAAGGAGCCCAGAGAAAAAGAAAATATTTGATGTATTTGGGTACTCGTTCTGAGAGTACGTGAAGCCAACGTAGCATCTGTATCTGTAGTTTCTTACAGGACTGCAAAGCCAGCAGAAGGCAAACACAAGCTTTCCTTCCCCTGTAAGATCCAGAGGAGCTTATAAAATCTCCTTTGCCATGGTAAAGAACGAGGGATTAAAGCTACAAAGACTGTTATAAGAAGAACTTGGATTTTATCTTTGTTTGAGAATACTTGCATTATTTGTTGAGCTTTTCATGATGCTTTTTGAAGCTTGTTTTTTCCTTTACCCCCACAGAGCTACAATGTAGTCAAACACACTTAAAGCTGCAAAAGCCATCAAATCAAATAAAATCAAATAGGAGATTAACACCCCAAACCCAAAACTAAGCCACGCTTTATCCCAGGGAAACAGAGTGGCTTGATTATTTCTGTTTGAAACTCTGTCATGGGAGTTTTAATCTCTGGGCATTCCTTATATGGTTCACAAACCCGAAAGGCAGAAAGGACCACCTACTCTGGCCTCCTAAAGGCAAATCAACAGCTGCCTTTATTACACAGACTTGCAATCCTGACAGAGCAAAGAAATCCAACGACTTTTTTTTGACAGGCTCTCTCTTCAACTGTTACTGGAATTATCTATACCTTTAGACTCCAAGTTCTCTCTTGACAGATTCAGAAATAGCTGTTCCACTATTTCACCCTGGACTGACGTCAAGCTAAACCAGCCATCAGTTCCCCGGGACATCCCTTTTATCTTTTTGAAATATCGGAAATACAGTTGGCAGCCCTCCAATTTTCTGGAATTTCCCATTTCCCAAGATTTACTATAAATTACCAGCCACTTAACTAAGCTTTTCAGCTACTTCCTTTAAAATTCCTGGATGTAAAAGTTAGTAGGATATGAGAATGTTTCATTTCAACCACTCTTGCCTCCCAGATCCTCCTTTGTTATAAGGAGCAAACTTTCTCTTCTTTCCATATTACTGCACAGGATGGACACATCCTTTTCTATAGTTTCAAATACAAAAAAACACCTGGGGAACACTTCTGCCTTTTCTAGTTTCCCTTTTTGGATATTAAACTAATAAATGTTTTATCACAACTTGTATTTCTTCTTTTAACCAGAATGGCTTCTCATTAGAGTAACTTTTTTGTTATTGATGGCAGTGTAAAATCGTAATTTTGAGAGCTGGCAGAATATTCTTCAACAATTCCCAGTGCGTTCAACGCTTTTTACTTTAAATGCAATGTTATGCCAACACAACAGATTCTAACTTTGGAAAACATCTTTTCCAATTCTGAGTACAGCACATGCATAAATTCATAATCTCCTAGTAGATGATGTACTCTGATTGCACAAGGTCACTGTACGGGATTTGAGACCCCATGATTCATGTTATTTAAGACTGTCCACAAATAGTACTGTTTGAAAAATTGCTTCCTTTCTTGCTTCATCTTCTCATGCAACAAGTCGCAAACATGTATTTTCCAGTCCATTTTTAAGAGAACCACTCCAACTGAAAATCTTTTGGATTCCTGCTCATGTACCACTCTCCAATGACTCTCATAATGCTAGAAACCTGGCTAATAAAATGTCAAACAATGTGATTCTTGTGCAATCCTAATGGTTTAGACTCACATATACTGGTTTAGAGTTACACCAGACTTACGTAAGGCTGGTTTATGTGGTTGGGTATTCACTGATGTCACTCTCTCCCTCTATGGTTATTTACAGCCCCCGTCTGCTCATTTGTCTTCAAGGGGAATATACAGTCGGTAGAGAAAGGGCCACCGAAACCAGACATTCCCCACAGTCTCGGCGGACCTTAGCCCGGAGACCCACAAAATCCCAAGCCTTGTCCACCCTCAGCAGCATGGTGAGTGCCACCTGCTGCTACTTTCTCCCTTTTCTCTCCATTCACGAGGGGACAGACACTCTAGGACGCCTCGGCTGTACCATATCTGAGGACAACACAAAAGGAATTAGTGAGGTCCTTGTCTGCACAGTGGCAATCACCACGGCCACATTACCTTCAGGACTATGGCAGGTTTGCTCAGGACTGTGTTTTGGACAGTTGTGACCTATGGAAGCTTTGCCTGGCTGATAAAATGTACACCCTACAGTCTGGACAATCTTTAAGAGAGAATGCCTTTTTCTTTTTTTTTTTTTCTGGGAAGGAAAAAAGTCTGTATGATTTTTCTGATGTGAATTGAGAAGCTATATTCTCCAGAGATCTTGGAGACATGCAATTAAAGACTGTCAAATTTGCATGCACGCAGGATTCAATTGAAGGCTGAGCAGGCGATGTTATAACATTTCTCACTTGACTTGACAACCTTATATTCTTTTAACAGCTTTTGTGCATAATTTCCTTGCTTTAAACAAACTGAAGGTGCCATTGTGTAACCTGACCCCTGAGCTCACAAGGGTGAGGATAAGGGTAGGAACTAGGAGATTCCTGGTTCCTAAGCAGAACTTGCTGACCATCACTGGTCTGCAAAACCCCACCTGAGCAGTCTGCAACACCACACCAAATGCAGATGGAGCAAGCAGAGCACAGGTCCCCCTGTTTTGTAAGAACCCGACTTTTGAGGAAGAATTGAGCAGAAGCCACTAGCTGCCCTGGGCTTTTCTTAGCAAACTTTCTGGTTGGCCAGATGGATTTCCAGCAATGGCTGCAGTGTGTCCCCAACCCGCTCTCCAGCTGAGATCCCATATTTTTGCTCCACAGCATGAGGGCACCAGAGCTTTAGAAGAGCTCAAAAAAATGCTGAACGTTGGGAAATCAGCACATAATTTCAAGCTTTATTTTCCTTTTTTTCCCCCCCTCAGCTGAAACACTTTGGTGGTGGTTTTCCAACGACAGTCTGAGAGAACATCACAGCAAGAAAACTGTGACTCTGTGCACCTGAAGTCTGGAAAACCTACTGTGGTTCAAAATAAGGCTTCACAGAGTGAAATTTTATAGAGTGAAATTACAAGACACAAGGCAGCCAGTCCTGTTTCTGCTGCACACATAGAGTAAGAGGCATCAGGAGGTCTTCACGCAACAGGACGTAGCTGGCACATTCCAGAACTTGTGAAGGTGTTGAGTGCCATTAATCCATGCTCTTTAATTAGATTTGAGATCCCTTGCAACAAGCAGGATCAAGTCATAAAAGCACGAGGACAAGGAGATTAAACTACAGATTAATAATTATAGAGTATAAACAATCCGGGATAAAATAAAACTCTTATGCTCCACTGGAGATTGGCATGTTTATGTATAAAGTGGGAGATCTATAAAGCTCATTGATTAGTATTTCAAACGAAACTAATTTAAAAGCATTACAAATTATTAACTGAAATATGTAATACAAACAGCGTGCTAGGAAACAATCAATACTTCTCCATGCCTGCAAACCCCTACAGCAATTTTTGTGCTGAAAAGAGGATCAGCCTAGATGGCAAACTCTAGTGCTTGCCAGGGAGTTTGTCTTATGTAAAAGAGAACAGTCCACAATGTAAAAACAAGCATGCTTTTTTCTTACTTCTTCCCTCTCAACTTCTGCCTATTCTATATGCACCTAACCTATATTGCAGACTGCAATAAAAAAATTAATTAATTAAAAAATCACTCCACAAGTCTTTCTAACTAAATCAATGAACTTTGTTTCTTGGACTGTCATAAGAATGCAAACATTTTTATGCAGGACCCAATCCAATCTTTTTAGACAAACTTGACCACACAGAGACATAGTTTCAGGAAAGGGAGACACAATTTTGAGCTATGAGACTAAATGAAGACTTTGCCATTAGGGCAATTTGAGTCTTGTAGAAATAGGCTCAGTCAATTTATATTTATCAGAGGTCAAGATCAGGTAAAGCTATCCACAGATTCATGCCATTACCTCAAGAATTTAAAGCGCCAGTAAGACACAGTTTGGTTATATGCCCAAGGGAATGTTAAAATGCTTTAAATAAATATCTGTTGGTTGATGAAATACAGGACAGCCACCTCTGGATTATGAATGGCACGATGCTGTTCCATCATAGCATACTCTTCTCACATATAGTGTCTTAAAAGCAGACACATATGTGCATGTGCCTACAGTTATATATGTGTATGTATATAAATATATAATCACACATAAATATGTACATATATATGCACACATATATACATGTATCTATATATATGTGCACACATATGCACAATGTTTAATTATTATCTCTTTAAAAATATGTATTATTATCTTTGTGTGTTTCATGTCACCTGGCATGAGCTTTTCGAACATTAAAAAATGACGTCTCTTAATTAAGAGTCCTATCAACAGAGCAATCCATCCTTATACGAATGAAGAAATGCTCCTTTTACTCTACAAATTAGGTGTCTCAGTATTATTTGTAGCCATTATTCCACACATTTCTCACCTGAAGGACATATGCACACATGCATTCTTTGCTACGTGTGGAAAGAATTTTTCCAGAAGGAGCACAAAAAAGAGGTGAAATTAAAATCCTGAAAAAGATGCTTATGCAAATGATTTTAGTACTAATAAAGGAGAAGACAGATGTGAAAAAAACTCTGAAATGGGAAAATCAGAGGCAATGGTGAAAAGTTTGTGGAAGAGCTAGGAGTAACATCCACAAGGATGACAAGAATTGTCTTGTTATGGATGTGTGAGAGGGTTCAAGAAAAAAGAAGGGAAAGGAGGAGAGACTCCAAGTTACCTTGGAGAAAGAGACTGCTGAAGAGGCTAGGGGCTCATGGATCAAGAGCTGCTCAGAAGGAAAAGTGGAGGAGGGATGGCTGGAGACGTTTCCAGGGAGAAAGGTCTGTAGTAAGTGAGCAGGAGCCCAGTCCTGGTTCCATTGCTTCCAGGGAGGCAGAGGGGCTGGAGTGAGAACAGGGAAATGAATTGTGAGAAAGAGTGGCTATTGTCCAGTGTTTTCAGTGAGCAAAAAGAAATTGAAGCAGCTGAAGATAAAGCATTGCATACTACAGAGAGTATGTAAGGCTGTTGGGAGAGAACAGAAAAGAGGGCGCAGGCGGCAGAGAGAGAGATGTTTCACTGCCCAGAACAGAGAGAGGAACGACTGCCAAGGAGCTTGAAAGAGCAGTGGGAATGAAGGCAACGCTGAGAAAGAAGATTCGCGGAAATTGTCTGCTCTCCCTCTGGGAGGTGGGATGATGCTGGGAGGTGAGGAGAGAGAAAAGTCACAGGCACTCAGAGAAGCAAACAGGGAGAAGTGTCAGAGTGGAGAAGAGATGAGACGGGAGAGGTAATCACTGGTGAGAGGCTAGAGAATGGGTGAGGACATGGTGCCAAGAGATGATAATCCAGCTGATTAGAGAATTAGGCACAAGAGATGTCAAGCAAAAGGCAGAGAACAGAAGAGGCTACAGATGTAGCAAGAAGACCCTGAGCTTAAAATAAAACTGTCAAGCAGTCCAAATACACCAGCCATGAACTTCCCTTCTGCCTGCCCCCTCTCTCCATTGCACCATCAGGGATCAACTACCTTATTACTGCAGGGAACAAACAAAAATCCGGCTGCCCTCAGGCTGATCCTGAAGGAACAACAGAATAGGAATGAGGAGAAATAAAAGCGGGCTGACAGTAGCTGCCCATGGATAAAAAGGAGACCTTTAGCACAGCTGTGCGGCTATATTTGTTTTATGAGGGCTTCTTCATGCAAAACGAGGCACAGCAGTGTAAATGGCTTTCTAAAAAAAGCCTCATGGACAGAAATCCCCGCACATTAGAAAGAAAGGGAATGGGGATGTCCTGGGCAAGACTGGGATGGCTCGGGAGCTGCGGCTCCTGGCTCGGGCACTCAGCACAAAGGCACTGGCACAGCGCCGTGCCCACGCAGGAACAGCTTTGCCCCGCAGCGCCAGGACTCAGCCACTGAGCCCCCAGCCCTTTCTCAGGCAGCTCTCACTATTCTGATTTTGAGTGTGACATCCCCTTGTAATGAGAAGGCTCAGCTCCTCAGGAAAAGGACTACCAAGCACTGTAAAAATCCTGCTCTTTCTAACAAAGATGTCCACTTCCAATTTAAGGAACATAACACAGTAGTTCTGGATTGCACACTACACATTTTTGTAGATGTTCTTTTGTAGTAGCAAGTAATTAATCTTGTGTTAGAGCCCAAGAAGTGCCTACGAGTTTTTGAACTTGCAAACAGCTGGAAAATGCCTACTTAGGCTAGTGTGCACATCTCTGAGTAATTCTTCTTTGCTAATTACTCTTCCAGAAGCTGCCAACAGCTATTCGAACATTTAGCTAACCAGGGAGGGATATCACATCGCATAATCGTGTGAATTAACAACAGGATGATGGTGAAGAAACGGGATAAAAATCAGGTAGTTGAGAAAGAAATTAAAGCTAATTGATTTGCACCAAAAAAAGCTGCGGTATTTTTGAATGGTGGTGAAAACACCATTTCAGAAACAAAGGACACGGCTGGGAAACAAGTAAACAAAAGTGAAACCAGCATTTGCAGAAGTTGTCAGAGTAGATTCCTTTTCTTGGTGACAGATGAGATGAGACTGAAGCCCAGGACCCCTTACAAATGAGACTTGCTAGTACTCCAGTAACCTACTGCAACCAAAGCAATATTCCCCTCTGCAACACAACAGATGTGATTCAAACTGGCAAGCCATGGCACATAAAAGCATGATGCCCTCCCCTGCTCAGCACAGTTTTTTGCAATATTCATTGCAGTGGCCCAGAGGGAATTCCATCTCACGGTGTGCAGAAAGCTCGCTGAGATGCTCCTGCACAGCAGAGCACATCCCCCCGTAGCTGAAGGGGCACCAAAGGGCAATAAGCAGTGCTGTTGGAAGAACCACCTCGAGATGGAGCTGCCGATGAGTTGGTGGGGCTCCCTTGGGGCTGTGTGGAAGGCGGGGGGAGGCAGAGGAGGAAAATCAAAGAGGTACCTTTAGATATGCGTGTGCACACTTAACTGCAGCAAGCTAATGCAGGATTTTAAATAGGAACGCCTGCTCTGAAAATGGCAAAGGCAAGTTATTACCAGGATGAACATCCTTATTCAGCATCTCAGGGGAAGCTCTGGCCGCTTTCAATCAAATGTCTTTTTCTTCGAATGCTGTTAAGCTGTGGTCATCAATCCTATTTAAAGAACAGGAGGAATGGCTTCATATCACCACTTTTCCTCCTCACCTGATGTGATATAAAATACCAGCACATTAGCACAGGCGAAAGAAACAGAGCTTGGCTGATAATGGGCACACTCATGTATTTATTAAGCAGCCAGGGAAGGAAGTACCAGGTGCAGAAGGCACAGCTTCTTCATTGAATGATCTGCCTAAAGCAGCAGCTTCCTGCTACGAAGAGGTTTCCTTGAAATCCTCCAGAATCACTCTGTAAACCAAAGTGTACAAGCAGCCACTTGCTGTGCTCTGATTGCCCACTTGAACTTTTCGAGAAGGCTGTGCATATTTACCGTTTATCTTCAGCACTGTGTTGCCAACTGACTTACTGGAAAGACCAAAAAACCTGATGGTGGCACTTACACGACCCACACACTGCTCTGCCCCTACGCCTCAGAAGGGCATGAAGGGACACACAGCAGCATCCTCATGTGCTGGTGAACCACAGACAAACACCCTGATTTAGGAGCTTGTGCTGCCACTGCTGGTGCAGTAAGAAGAAATGATTCCCCTGACTTGGCTGCTCAACCAGATTGGTAAAATCTGTTAAAAGACAAGGCGATTTTCCTGATCATTACAGCCTAGACAGGAGCTGGAATTTGGCTCGCATTAGCTGTTCAAATGCTTCACTACTGGGCACTGCTAGAAAGTTTAGCATCACTGCCTTCATTATCTCTCCCTAGCTTCATCTTGTCTGCGCTGTGTATACATACGGACACATGGACCATGAGACTCCCAAGGAACTCCTGTAATACCAGCTGTCAGCAGCCACCTCGGAGTCAAGAAAAACATGCTTCAGCAAGAGATCGTGTCTATAAACATGGCAAAACTAATTATCCCAAGAAGGGTTCCCCTTCCTCTTAAAATTAGCAGCGTATACAGTCAGATAGCTCACTATAAACACATAACTCTGAATTTCACCAGCTTCACTATCAAGCAAGGAAAAGGATGAATCCTGTAGGAAGTCTCTGCTATAACAGATACCGAATCTGACATGTGAAGAGTTTTATTGTAGTGTTTCTAAACCAGCAACACACCAAAGGTTACAAGAGAGCTGTTAAATGAGTGTTCCTGTGAGAAATGGACAGGATAGCTGAAGCCCCTCCTGTGACTAAGGCAGCAGACCAGCTCCAGTGAAGAGTCCAGGGAGAGAAAAAAGGAAGTAGCCATTAGATAGGACATCCCGAGTTCGAGAATAGGAAGACTTTCCAGAAAAACTGCTCTAGGTAGTTTAAGCAATCATCTGTAAAACACAGGACAAGAGCCCCCAGGACCAGCCATGGTCTGAGGACTATGTAAGCCATATCTTTCAAGCCAAAGGAGCTCAGATGGTTTGAAGTAAGTATTTCAATTCTTATGGGTATTCTTAAATTTCATCTAGTTGTCCCTTTTTCCAGAGACAAAAGCAAAGCACTGCATTCAGTTAAGTACGGCTGTTCCTCAGACCAGTGAACAGGACATCTCCTGCAGTGCCAGTGGGGCTGCACAGCTCAGCAGTAGCCCTGGGGCAAAGGAATGCATACATCCTTGTATTTAATGAAGGAGCCTTTACAGAAGAGATTCTGTAAAGAGATTCTGGAATTTCCCATTTCCCAAGATTTACTATAAATTACCAGCCACTTAACTAAGCTTTTCAGCTACTTCCTTTAAAATTCCTGGATGTAAAAGTTAGTAGGATATGAGAATGTTTCATTTCAACCACTCTTGCCTCCCAGATCCACTGCAAGACTGGAGAGTGACCACAGTGACCACTGCAAGACTGGAGAGCCCTCTAGCATGAAATAGGAGGGTGTAAAGAAAGGCTGAATGAATCACGAGCAAGGAAAAAAGGGTTGTGGCACACCCCCATACTTTTCCATTTCAGATCTGCAAAATTCAGCTACATCGAGGTGATGCTACTGGCACCACTACTCAGAGAGACAGAAGCAAGCGAGTCTGAATCAATCAGAATCTGTCTAAGAACTGAGCAAAACCCAGCAGTACAAGATAGGACAGAGAAGTTGTAATCATTTACACAGGAATAACAAAGAAAGGTGAGTCCAGCAACCTTGCCCTGAGGAAAGGAATCATCAGGAAAGCCTCGCCCAGTGCAGCTCCTGGGAGAAAAGGTCAAGACACACACAAGCCAGATTTCCGAGCAGAAAATCCACTTGTCTTGCAAACCCTGTCCATGTCCTTGGGTGCAAAGGCAGGGCAAGCTTCTGCAGAGGCAGCCTGCCCTGGAGCAGAGCGGAGCAGAGTGGGGGACATGACATGTGCCACAGGCCAGTCTTTCAAGCAAAGGAGGAACAACCACTTAACCAATGCAAAGTGACAGCCTCAAATGCTCGTGCAACAACGAAGCATCAGCAAAAGCCAAATGGAGATGAACAAAAACATGCTCTCGTATCCACAGCCATCTGTCCCTCTTTGCTCGTTGTTTTACAAATTGACCTACTGTTCCAAATCCCAGATTTTCAGAAATAGCTCTGGCTGAAGGTATTACCAGGAAAAACGATCAGTGTCAGCTAACCAATGTAACTGAGGAATTCTTTCCAGAAGGCTGAGGCAGTGATGACAGAAGCTGGAAAACCAAAACCCCAGAGAGGGGGAAGCACTGGCCACTCAGATACATAGGCAAGGAGCAGCAGGAGCAACATTCGACAGTTCAAGTGATGTTCTCTTCTTTCAAAAGCAGGTGAGGAGCTTAACAAAGACCTTTTCTGTTTTCTGATGCAAATGATGCATTTCAGAGAACAACCAACCACACTGGCCTTGGAGCAAAGGAGGCCAGAAAACCGAGGAGATTCCTAAAATTTATTACTGTACCAAATAAACAGCTAGTATTCTCCCATGAACTGAAAATCCCTTCAACCATTCCCAAACAATTACTGCCTCCCCATTCTGTACAAAGATAAATTTATTCTCCAATAAAATTTTTAATATCCTAAGTAGGCTTGGTAACAGCAACCCTGTTAATTTAATATCCTCTGAGATCTTTACCATCTCTCCCTGTGAAGATTTTCTGCAAAGCACCCATCGTCATAATTTTTCAGTCTTTTGAGCCCTTAATTTCCTATTAACTTGGCATGCTTGTACTGGCCTGACCAGTTTTATTAGGTGCTTTCACCAGTGGCAAGTGAATAACCCCCTCACATGGCTTTTGGGGGGGGATTTCCCCCCAGCACTGCCAAAGGAGCCACGACTTGCCACGTGTCCTCCCCCACCACAGCACTCCCTCCTCCCTCCTCCCTCTCCCTTTGGTATGGGGAAAGATGAAAACTCGAAAACGCAACAGATGGTCTGAAATCCTCTTCCTGTGAAACCCATCACTACGGCAGCAAGCTTAGGCAATATTTCAAATATTTCCGCATGTGCCAACAGCAGTACCCATGACTAGGGATGATGAGGAGACCGCTTGTGAAACTCCCCCATAGACACTGTTTGCAACAGCCTAGTCCTCTTGTTGAAGGCTCTCTTCCCTACTCTAAATCCAATGAGATAACTAATCTTCTCCAGATTTAAAGCTGACAGGTGGTACATGCATAATTAAAGATGACCTAACAGAGAATGCTCTCATTTCTGGCATATTATCAGACACTTAAGCAAAGCAATTATCAGTAGGCAATCTTTTCTGTCAACAGAGATTGGATGAAGCATTTTGCCAGTCAGGAAGATAACTGTAACGATGATACATATGTATTTGCAGATACTCTAGCAATATAATATAGACTTAAATCTCTCCCGTCTGACAAATGTCTTTATCACCTATGGAGAACCACAGTAACATCTCACATTTTCATGTTCCGCTGTGCCATTTCCACAGACTCACCAGAAAAAATACATAAGACTCCACCTTGCTTCTACTCATGTCAACCTTTTCCTTCAATCCATCTGCACTGCAAGTCCTGCCATTCCTGTCCACCTCGGGAAGGAGAGTCTTAATGAAGTCTCGAGCTCCTGCACTTTTTTCACCTGCCCTACCTGGTAGATGGCTGATATGTGAGCCAGGAAACCTTGACCTTCTACCTTTTTTCCCCCCAAAAGCAAGCAAAACCCCAGAAAATGTATCCTCCCCCTTTCTTACTCAAACACAAACAAAACCTCAGCTCTTCCAACAGAACCCAACCAAGCCTCCCCCAAGCACCTTCTTCTTCATCCACAGGTAGCAGTCATCTGTGGCGCATCAGGGGCTGGGCACTGTATTGCTCTTTTACTCCTTGTCATAGCTTTTGTGACATGAACACCTGCAGGGAAGAATTAGGGACCTCACATGTCTCGATGGACTGCGCCTGCCGGGAACAAATGTGTCTTACTCAGGACCACAAGCTGAGCATCTTTACCTTGGGAGCTGTGACAGCTGAAGGAATGAGTGGCCTTGCTCTCCTTAGCTTATAGAGGGGACAAACACAAGCGGAGATCAGTTGGGAATTTTATGTGGAATCAACCCAAAAATCTATACTAGAACTAGGAATATCTTCCCTGCTTTTTGGTTAACAAGCAGATGGTATGGTCTCCCAAAATAGCAGTGTCACCCATGTAGTTTGAAAGAAGCAGAAACTTTTTAACCTAAACTCTTAAAATGCTTCCTTCAAACAGTGTTTTGCAATGAATCCAGGGAGCGGTATGTGCCTTATTTTTTTTTTTACCTCCTGAGCACGGATTTTTAAAAAAAGAATATTTTGTGGAAGAAAGACAGGGAGAACAAAAAACAATTAGGAAAAGGAAAGCCTAAAAAGGTTAGCGGTTTTCTTAATTTTGGGAAAATTAGGGCTGTGAGAAGTATTATAAACTGCAATTACATACACACATGGGATTGCATTTTACCTTACGAAAGAGCTGCTCTTAGGGTATAAAATTGCTTTAATATTGCACTACGACAAACGTTTTTTAAAAAAGGCTTATGATAATGGATTTTCAAAGCAAAAGTAAAGCTGCTTTTCCCTGAGAACAGGGCTTTATAGAAGGGAAACTTCACAATGCCAGTGGTGTGCGTTTTGCTGCATTTCACAAGATCTCTCATTATTTAAATTCCGATACATTTATGTCATACATGGATAAATGATCTTATTGTTCAGAACATGTCTTTATATGAACATCTCTGCTGTTAGAACTAGCATTATTTAGCTGCTTTTTTTTTCTTTCCTTACCAAGTCAGAACAAAAGTGTCTTTTATTGCAGTTTTGTGAACTTCACGCAAATGGCAGTTTTTACACATCAATCGTCAGTTTAATAACACTAACGATAAGAGGGGAATTGAAAATAATAGGACTTTTTGGCAAGCAAATCAGAATTTATAGAGAAGATTCCACAATGTCAAACTTTAAAGCCCTGTGTTATCAAAAAGCACGAGGAGTGAGAATTAAGATTAAACCACTGACTCGTTAGCAAGCTACACTTACTAAACCGCAGCTTTCCTGCACCAAGATTGATTATTTAGAAATCCACTGTACAAGATAGGAAGAGATAGCGATAGTCTTCTGGGACCACAGGGAGCCATTACACAACAAAATACATTTGCCAGGGGATACCGATCTGACTGAGCAGGCTCAATATCTCTCTTGATTAAAGCAATACTGGTTAGTCTCCCAGCCTTCCCTAGGGCATAGTTTGGTCATTCTTTCTCCTGCTCTATCCCACTCTTGCAGTTACACTACTTTACAGCATTTAAATTCCAGTTTTGCACCCATCACTCCTGTGAGTGGCCCTGGTGACTTCACAGGTGCTGGTTATAGGCATTCATGCTGCAGGACCAAGTATGGGAAGAGGAAAATGGCCTCATATAAATGGCTAGGGCTGTGAGAACTCATGGACTTTCTGTGGATTAATGGATGACTACAGAGAACCACATTTTGAAAACACAGCTTTATCATGACCACAGGAGTAACACTAAATAGAAGAAAAGGGGATTTGCTTTCCCGACAAGCAAAAAACCCAGATGTGTCAAAGTGCCAGCTTTTGACACAAAATACCACAGGAGAAGTGACTGACAGCAGATTTTTAATACTGCTATGAACAGGTGCTCAAGCAGACACAGTAGTTTCCCATGACAATGATGGTCTAAGGACAAACTTTACATCTCTAATGTCTGAAATCCCTTTTTTATCCATACAGACAGACAGAGACAGACAGTCCTACACCCTGGACTACTCCAACCCAGTTCTAATGCAGGAGGTATAGATAGAAATTGCACTTTGCTTCCTCCCACTCACCTTTGGCTATGATCAGGACCCACTACTAAATTGCTCTACTATTGAATCCCATCCCACACAGGGCACCTTCTTTTCCACAGATGCCTGACTGCTTTTCCACACAGTCTGTGGATTTGATGCTTTGGTTTCCAGCTACAGGCTGTAGGGGCTGAAACCTTTCCACAGGAGCATTTGAACTGCTACCTTCCTAGAGTGAGCATCCTTCAGTTTGGCCATATTTCCTGGTTAATGCTCCCACAACTCGAATCACCACTTGCCTGTGGAGAAGCCTGTTCAATGGAGTGCCAAAACTGTGTTGCATGTCCATCCTCCTGCCTCGTGTGGGCTTTGCCAAAAATCAAGTTTTGGAAAGGAGGATTGTAGCCCACTCCTTATCCAGTTATCAATACTTATAGCATGTACTTTCAGTGATGTTTTTTATGAGTAGACAAGTGGGAAAGTATGTTTTAAAGAAGGACAAAGACTGCTGAAGTCCCAAGACAAGCAGAGCTTATTATGTACCACAGGATGAAATGCAGCATCTTCGGGGAACAGATGTTTTATCAACAAGCAGCAGTTTGGGAGAACTGTGGGAGCTGGGCTGTGTCACCCATGAGCAAGCTAAGCAATTACAGGAGCTTGTAGGTGTTCTCTGTTTGTGAGGTCAGAGACAGAGAAGCAGTTAAACCCATCTCTAAGGTACTGTCCCTGTGCGGGTGGATGTAGTAGGTTGTTACAGAGAATAAAATTGCAAGAAATAACAATTCCACTCAACACCATCACTGTGGCTGGGACTGGTATTAGCACTGGAGTTTGGTGGGCAAAAAGCAGAACAGTGTGAGGAACACGCTGTGTTACATTGGTGGATATATGCTGAGAGGGTCAGACTCTGGATTTTTGCTGTACTGCCACCACGACATCATGCTCCTACCTGCCCACATCATGGACCTCACCACATCTCTGAAGGAGACCTTAAAGTTTGTGTCCCGTGATCTCCTGCTGCTCACCACAGTCCAGCCCCTCACTGCTAGTGAGAACAGTAACAACCCATCTCTCTCCACAAATCTATACTAGAATTACCCCACAAACAAAATCCAGGCCGAAAAGGAAGTCCTCAGTGAAATGAAGCAATACATTAAAAAACACTGCTTGAGCTGGGAACACATGACTAGATTTTTTTCAAGTCTGAATAAGTCCCAGTTCCTAATGAAAAAATGGGAGCTGTGCATGCTCACACCTTTTGCTCCAGGGCTGGTATCCACTCCAAACACCGTATCAAAAAAAAAACTTTTGCTTCATCAATACATTTGTAATTCAACCAAAAAAGAAATTTAAATAGCATCTGAAAAGCTTTGCATGGTAAACATCAGAAAAAAACTGCTTTCCAAACCTGCAGCCAGTTGTTCTATAATATCTTCTGCTTTGTGCTGACAACCTTTTTTCCCTCCAATCATTCAGACACAATGCCTTCAGGTCTGTCTAAGTAATGTAATTTACTGGAGTGGAATTCCCTTGATACCTTCTGCAGCACTCAGTGACAGTATCATTTATACTCTACACTGTCATGCCATGACACTGATACATTGGCTTTCATCCCTCATTCAGCACAGAGGGTGCAATTTCACCTTCCATTGTGCCCTTCTGCAGACTGCGCGTACAAATTCCCTCCATTCATTCCTAATTACAAACCTCTGCTGAAATACTCTCATTAGATTTATATTTCTCACTCCAAAGTGTCAATCTTATTTCAAAATTCCAATTTTCTGAGATTCATCCATTAGCAGCAACCTCCAAAGCATTCCTTAACCGAGTACATTAAAAGTGAAGCTGGCAGAGCAGAGATGCACTTAAAATACACCATTACAGCAAATCTCCATTGCTAATGTTTCTGCATTATTTGAGCAATGCAATAAGGAGCCTGTGACTGGCCAGCCCTGCTCCTCCAGCAGCAATGGGAAGAAGCCACCAGTCAATTTCTGTGTCCAGCTCTGCTCCCACTGTGAGGCTGCACCACATCCTAAAGCATCTGCTGCTGTCACCGTCTCACAGTACAGCATGAGGTGGCTGTTCAAAGGACACCAGAGGTTGAGAGCCACAGAAAGAATTTATGACAACTGTAAAAATGCCTGAGTACGGCTTGTTTTCTGTGGTAAAGTTAAAAAAAAAATAAACAAACCAAAAACAAGCTGGGGGTTTCCCAAGGTAGCACCTCTGCTCTGCAATCCAAAAGGGTGTTAGAGCTCTTCAGCTAAAAATCTCAACCACATTGTTTGTGTCACTTGCACTAATCCTAATTTAGTGGCCACATGTAGGACTGTTCCCTTAAAACTGTACAGAAAATACAACTTCAGAGATTCCCTGGAGCAGCTCTACAAGTTAAAAAAACACAGAATGAGATCCTTCTACCTCTTCAAGAGAAAGGCAAACACCTCAAAAACCTCATCACCATACAAGGGAAAAAATGAAGAGCACAGCAGTGGGTACTGATAGTTGCACAATGCACCCAATGTGCAATCTCTAAAAATAGCCCGTGTAGAGATACCCCTGGAAGAGTCCAGCATGTCTCATCCCGCTGGAAAGCACAGCAGCAGTGACTGGCGCAGGAGTGCCGCTGCCACATGACGCACACGTTGCACTCTCTCCTGTCATTATCTTCAAAGCCATCAGGTTTGAACTTACCTGCAGCAGGCACAGCAGTAGAAAAAGAAGGGTGGGTGGGGAGAAAAAAAACCCACCTCAACTGTACTGAAAAAAGGAAAATTCCACAGAAAAATATTATAGCAAATGATTATGCCCCTTGTCAGCATCTGGGCACCTACAGGACTGAGACATGCAGGTGATTACAACAGAGGTAATGTAACTCCCTGCAGCAACTACTGTGGGGGCAACTAATAATTGCTGAAGTTTTGCCCGTTCCCACCCGAAGTATTTGAAGTCTTGATTACTGCATCAGCTCTCTTGCCATTTGTACTTTGCATCAAAGCAAGAGCCGTTCCAAAGAGCAGGCATAGATGCAAAAGCAGTAAGCAGAATTTCAGCAAAAAGGCAAAAGTAAGGCAGGCACTGAGCTCTCCTAGGAAGAGAGGGAGGACTATACCAAGCTAATTTAAAGGGATTTCATATTGTCTAATGAAAGACTCACCACTGACAGTGTGACTAGTCCTTGGAACAAGCACGTGTACCTGTCAGTGCCCCCGGCACCCCACATCCTCTGCACCACGTGGTGATGGTCGGAGTAAAAACCTATTGTTTTATTGAGCCTGATTCTCAAGACCAACACCTCTGCTACCCTGCAAAGCCAGGCAAAGCTGAGAAGGTCACGAAGTGACAAAAAAGCGGTGATGCTTAAGCTGCCCCACAGGAGAAAGCAAAGTTTTCAGCCTCTACCTTGAGTCCTGCAGCTCTTGGATAGATGCTCTCTCCTCTCATCCATCACAAGAATGACATCAGACCGAGAAGCCTGACACACACAGGCACACTCATTCTCTGGAAATGCCACAGCTACTTAATGAGTGAAGCTGGGACAGCACCAAAGCTGACACCATGAAGCTACAAATTTCCCTGCATATACTGACATCTCTCTTTAATACTTCTCTTGGCCACGAGCTGACATATCCATTAATGTGGTCAGAACACATTTAGTAGTTCAAGATACCACAACTGGTTTAGTGGATTCCTCACCAGTGCAACTACCTGGAAAAGCATCACATAGTGCATTTCAACAGTCACCCTAAAAAGCAAACCAGAAGGATTTTATCTGCCAAAAGTTAACCCTGAAAATTGGTTTCTCAAGCTCGGCAGATTTATATATATTTCCTTTTATTTTTTCTCCTTCACTTTTTCTTTGCCAGAAGATGAAATTCTGGATCAACAGTTCAAGGTACACAACTGAAGTTTTGGAGGTTCTGACTTTAAAGATCTTTCAGTCCTCTCCAAAGCCGCTTTTTCCAGACAGCAGAACAATTCTGCTTCCAAAATTCTTTCATCACCACCTTTAACTTACGTACTAAGCCTAACTACTTTTTCTTTTTTATGTTCCAGTAAGAAGTTGATGAATTAACACAGCCAGACCACACCACAAGTAAGCTCTGACTCTCCTTCCAATACAGACCCATTTACAAGCATTAAAACCTAGGACTTACCCACCAGACAGAGCTGAAGCTGCAGGCAAGCCAGTCATCAGAGCTCAGAGAAATATTATGCTTGCTCCACAAATACTGAAGCATTTGAATCTTATTTTTAGTTGTACACAAAGGGCAATAAATGGAAAATCTTATTGTAACCACTGCTTTTTCGTGGCCACCCACACTTCCAACACCTACAACAAAAGTATATAAATGTAAAGCCCCAAAACTCATGGCTCATCTGAACAAGGAATGCAAACTAACTAGTTGCTGTTACTTTTTTTCCAGTTTATATCTAGAGTGCCATAATATTCTGTGAAACATTGAAGACAACTTTTCACATGCCGTGCATATCTGCTGTCCAGGATTCTGCTGGATTTTCATACGTTTTTCACAGTACCAGTGTCCCTGGTAAAGTCCTTCTCTAAGTTAGCTGACCACTGACTAATTTTCAAATGATGAAAAGTAGAGAAGGTGCTTCCCCCTAACTCTCAGTTTCTTCCACCACTGCCCAAACTACTGAGGTACAAGGAGTTAATGCTTCACTTACCTGTGAGAAATTATGCTGAATACTCTACCCAGAAACTGGCAATTAAAAAAAAAATCCCTCTACACTCATAACAGTAGAAGAACTTCAAACAAATTGCTGTCAAGGATGATTTCATTGTGTTTAAATCCACTTTACTTCAAGTCACTTTGCAAATTACTCTTTAATTTTATACCTAAAACTCTCAGGTCTACTATGACACCAGTTTACTCTCCTGTGTGTCCTATGCCCGATTCTTTCTATTTACAGAAAGTAACACAAGCATGAACCTAATTATCATCTGAAAACCCGCAGAAAACTAATTCAACTAACTGAGTAAAAAATTAAAGGAAGAAAGGTCCGTCTCAAGACCAGACCCAACACGAGGGTGATGCCATGTCTGGAGACGTTGAGAGCGAACAATCTCGTACCATTAATCATCTCACTGTCGCGGAAAGTGCGGGTTATTATAGTGAGAAAACGATCCAACACAACTCTTTCACGCCTCAACTCTTTGTACATCCTAACAGGAAACATGTCCTACCAGCTAGCAATCAATATTTAACTAAATGATCGAAGACAAAGTGCCGGCTCCAGAAAAATGTACCTTTACCTGCCCTTGCTAGACCCAAAAGCACACCACCTTCCCGCAGCTCCTGACAAGGCAAGGGCAGAGCCGGCTGCTCCCCACGCACGCTGCTGCAATCAGGTGTGGGCCTTTCTGCCGAGGATTTAGGTCGCAGGACCTGTGTGCTGAACGCCGCAGAAGCGCGGGTATCTAAGTATTATGAAAATAAATGGGTCATACACCACTGAGCTAACAACCACACCACCCCCAAGCCGGGCACTGAATGACTGTGCAGGGCTCTGCCAGAGGGAGAGGAGAGGTTGAGCCAGCAGTGAAAACAAAACTGATGTGGTGAGATGGATTTTACTTTTCACTGGTTTGGGTTACAGAGAAAGTTAGTCTTGCTGTCACCATCTCTCAGGTTTTTCTGTAAAAAACCAAAAAAATGTAATGCACAAGCTGGTAATATGTCCTGTGGAGATGGGCCAGCATCTCACCCCACGGGGAAAGGGGAAGTGCCGCTGGCCCTGGGCGGAGGGAGGGCTGTGACTCAGTCCCTTGGGCCGGCGCGCACACACACGCACACACACACACACACACACCGGCGCTGTCACCTGCCACAGCAAAAAATAAAAGTCCTCGCCACAACACGGCGGCCACAGGGGAAACGCCGAGTGAACAGATCAATGACGCCGTGTGCCCACGCGGCCCGTGGCACCGCTGGGGTGACGAATAACCCAACCTGTGGTCAATGGCAGCAAGGCGAGAGGGTCAGAGTAATTCGAGTTCATACGGCACACCGCACTGCAGCAAACTCCGCTGTCCTCTGCTGCTGTCTACAGCCGAACACGAGCAGAGCGCTCCTCCCGCCCACGCAGCCCGCGGGCATCGCGTGTGCCCACGTGGGGATGCCTCCAACACGGGGGTCTTGGTCAGGAACCTCCAGGAAAGGACACTAGCTCACCACCTGTGAGCCACACACACACGTGTGCATGCACAGGCGCCCTGCCTGAAGCAACACCAGCGCTTTTCGGGCCATTTATTTGTCCATATATATATTTTATTTAAAAAATCATATACATACATATATATATGTATAACTTATAAATATATATGTTTCATTTTTATGTATACGCACACATCTGCACTTATAAATAAAATGATATTTAGTCAACAGGTGTATTTGTACCAAAAGCTGTCCCCAGCCACCAGCCTGGCTGAGGTACAGAGGCACTGACGGTGCTGAGAAGCACCTGATCACATCAAGGGACTGACACAGAGCTGCTGGCAGTGCTCAATGGACAGGATGCTGTGGGACAATGTGAAGGTCCCCGAGGCAGGAGGCACTTCACACACTGGTGGGCACGAGGTAGAGAGTCCTAAAGTTCCAGTACCGTAAAATGGGTAAGGAAGTGCCTTTGCCCCTATGAAAATAGCACTCCAACAGGAAAATGTACCAGAAAAATCATGAAATGCGGACATGGCCACATCTCTCATCCAGAAAGATAAACCTGTCAATGCCCTCAGGTATGGGCACGGGACTTGAGAAGAGGGTTTGCTACTGATGGTTAGGACTGTTTGGCAAGTCAGTGTCCAAAGTGATACAATTTTGCCTTCAGAAATCTGATCTTCTGAATTCTGTCAAGTTATCTGACCTTTAAGTGCAGACTTTAAAAAAGTTAAATTTTTCCCAGGCTGTGGTGGTAGGCGGGTGACAGACTTTTAACCATCGATATCTAATACGCATATCTATATGCATATTTAAAATTTTACATTATTTACATCTGCCTAGAGATGGGCATATGATAAATTTCAAGACATCTTTAAAATTTTTTTTAAAATACTCTTTAGAACTCATATCTAGAAAATACGAAATTTCTGTACAGAGCTTTCTGAGTTTTGGGTTGCCTTATTTTTTTATCCTGTGTAAACCACTTATAGGCTCTTGCTGAATTCACAACATTGGATAAGCAGTACCAATCTGGTCATTTTATGAGATGCAGAAGGACATTGATTGGGATATTATTTTTGCTGCTTTTAAAGGAAAACATACAGGGATAAAACAAAATGAGAAATGCGAGCAGAGTGTGGACACTGCTAGGAATAGTCACCTATCTTCACTAGGATGCCAGCAGCCCTGCCCCAGCAGCTGCTCCGAGACACAGCTCTGTACATTCTCTGTCAGTCGTGACTGTCTGGGATAACAAATGGAGAAAGCCTCTCAGCAGAGAGCACAGCTTCCTCCTGACTGCTGTATCCCCACATTACAATACACTCAGTCTAACCTACCCAGGATTAATTCCTAGAGAAACTGGAGAAAAGGTTTTTTTGGTTTTTTTACTATCTTGGCACATGCACCATAACAGGGTTTTGCAATATGCTCTGTAAGAACAAGCAAGGGATGTTCTGCTTTGAACTCACACATCAGTAAGTAATATTTTTATGGAGATTTTATCAATCAGCATCCTAGTAGTATTAGAGAAACAAAATAATAAGTGGAAGGGGGGGAAAGGCATACTTGTTTATCCCAATGCACCCTGGGAAAAGCAACAAGAACGCAGTTGTTACAGTTAGGTCAACCTTGTGCAACTGCTCTTTCCAGCAGGGCTAATTAACAGGGGAAAGTCCACTGCTCTCTACAGAAACTGCTATAACGAGGTAATTGTTACAAGCAGAGTCTGTCATCAAAAACAGCCAGACAATGGGAAACACTGTGAAATCAAATAATCAACGAGCAGCTTGCCCTCCTGTCTACCTGTGCCAGTGTGGATCTGCACACACGACAGGTGCAACCCTAGCCAGCAGCCTGTGAGGTGATGCATGGGTTTTCTAGGAGCTAGAGTACACACTGTGTTTTAAAAGTGATGCATAGCTCAAGCACATAACCACCGTTAAAAGAGAAAGAAAAAAGAAAAACCCGGAAAGGCACACATTTGATGACAGCTCCTAAATCCTCACACTGGTTTTCAAGTTCATCTGGCCCTCAGACCTGATTTTGTTCCTTGAAAAGGAGATGTCTGATCATTTGTAGCACAACAAAAAGCAAGACAAAACTTCCTATGCACTTCTTGAAATGAGAGAGGATTTTTCTTTCCCATTCTTGTCAGCTTTTTCAAGTCCCCCAACAAGGATGATATTTTTGAAGTTAGTTCCTCTGGAAGTGTTTTTAATAGTGAATTTGCAAGATGCCTAGTGATAAGCTTTTCAAACATCATGAGAAATACTTGCAAAAAAATTGTGAATAAGGCTTCCAAACCTCATGGGAATAGTGCTAAGTAGGACTAATGAAAAACAAGCTTTTTCTGCCTGCCTAGCTGTTACAACTCATATTTTCAAGTCTTCTTCCCTTAAGACAAGTACTAAAAACAAATTTCAAGCCAGATCTAAAATTTTCCTGTAGTCAGACTATTCCTGCTAAGGGGGATTTGATTAATAACTGCACCAGAGAATGCCAGACCCTCAAGGAAATGGCAAAGCTCTCCCTTTTTTGGAAAATGAAGTCAAACTCACACCTTGTAAGGCCTCTTTGACAGTGAATTCTGTTACTACCCAGACTTTCTCCACTGCCTACGACTTCACCATTGTTTTTGCTGATACTCATCACACCAGAAAAAAAAATTTCCTCTCTTTAAAAGCTGAATTTCCATATGCATTAAAAAACACTACCCTCCTTTTGCAGCAGACTTTTCTTGTTTTAAACAAATCTTTTAGTGTCACGTAAGCAAATAAAGTACTTCAAATAAAGGTATATTTCTAATGTAAATGCTTTGGTTCCAAAACACTCATAGTTTTTTAGAAGTAATAGTACAGATCAGTTCCTAAGATTAAAAAAGTAAGCATTCAAGAAAAACTGATCAGTAAGGAGTGATCTGCTTCACTGACCTATTCTGACTAAACTGCATCATATTAATTTGTTACTGCAATCAACAGACAAGGGCAGTAACACGCACAGTGCCACACTGTGAACCACAGTTTTGTATTATGTCCTTTTGCCAAGCTGCTCTATACCCCCATCCCAAAGATAAAAACCTCTTAAGCAGAGAGAATTTTAACAAAATATTAATTTTTGTTTCAAAAATTAATGAAATTAAGTTGTGCTCAAGCTTCTTCCCAAACTCGTCAGCTCTGGGGTGTCCCACCCTCCACAGAGCACAGATCGCTATATCCATGCCATCCTTATAGCGGTCCAGAAGATTCTTCTACCTCAGAAACCAGAATTAGGGTTAGAACTGCTGACAAACTTCAAAGGGTCAAACCAATTTCTCCCCACCAGTTTTATGCCAGGCTGTGCTACGGAATGTTTCAGAGGAAGACTCTTCAGTCATTGTGGGATCAGGAATGAAATAAGTGCACGGGACCATAAGCTGCTCCCCATCTTAGGTGAAATACCAAAGCACAACAAGCACTGGGCACTACTACCCCAGTTAAGAAGTTAGGAAGGGATTTGCAGTCCCCTCAATCTGTCCCTAGCAGATCTATGCACAACTTTCTTTACCCTCCTACAGTCAGGTGGAGCACTTTATTCCATCCGGAAGGAGCTGGAGGTAGCAGTGAAGATACTTCTGATGCTTACAGAGCCTTTTGGGGCAGCAGGCTGAAGGATGAAGCAGCACCAGAGCTCCTCCAAGGGAAATACTCCAGGAACCCAAAAGGAGAAGGATATGGACTTTATCATGGGAGAAACAGAAGGGTGCCTGCAGTCCTGTTGGGCAGATGATGGCCTCCAAACTCACGCGGGGCACGTGCAGCTTTGCAGAGCACATCAAGGTAGGTGCACACACAGGCAGCCCGTTGCAGAGAAAAACAAAGTGCAGTTAGAGCAACGGGGCGAACAGAGCTATTTTAAGTACTTCTCGCTATGGTTTACCGTAGTAGCAGAACACTTAGAAAAGCCGTCAAAATGACAATCACTATTTAGGTTAAAAAAGCAAGTAACTACTTCAATAACAATTTATTCACCACCTAATGTTTGCAGTTGAATTACAGCTTTTACGGTGTTTTTCTAAAGTGTGATATTTACTGCCTCCACCTAGCCTCCCCAAGATCTTTTTTTTCCCTTTTTTCTTTCGTTTATTTTCTTTACACAGAAAGGAATTGGAATCATGACTTACATGTAACTTTTCTAGGTTCTGTGCTGGCTAAAATGTTCTCACGATGCAGGGAACAGGATCAATGGAGAAATGAAGAGGCTGCAGCAATCCATTAAGAAGTGACCCTCCAAAGTTCTGTAGGGCAGTGTTCTGGCAACCCAGCTGGAGCAACCTAAAATAAAATAAAGGCAAGAATTAAAAAGAATCAAGCACTGAATCTTCACAAACACATCTTTGTTCTTTCCTTCTGATTCTAAAAAACATATTGGGGCATCTTTTTTCTTAAGTATAGGTCTTTATGCCAAACATGACAATTACTTTATGTCCATTGCACACTGGACATAGTGTGAAATGGACATAAAGTAATTTTCATGTTTGGCATGACAATTACCTACAAAGACCAAGTTTTCCTTTCATTTGTATAGTATGAGGCCCCTGAAAAGAATTACCGAACAGATAAACTAACATTTCTGTGACTATTCTACCAGATCACACCACAGGTATGTGCATTGTTACACATACATACTAAGGAATTCTTTACTGTGATGGTGGTGAGGCACTGGAGCAGGTTGCTCAGAGAAGCTGTGGATGCTCCATCCCCGGAAGTGTTCTAGGCCAAGGCTGGATGGGGCTTTGAGCGACCTGGTCTAGTGATAGCTGTCCCTGCCCACGACACCATGGCAGATGGTTTGGAACCAGATTAGCTTTAAAGCTCAACCTAAATCACCTACCTATCAGTTCTATGAAACTGCACATCACACCAGAAAGGAGTTATAACAATACCAGCAAATGTACCTAGTAGGCTTTAAATAATAATTAATACTGTCTTTTGTCAAAGCTTTGCATTGATTTTATCAAGGAATTTAAGTTAGGAACACAAAATTTGTTCCTTTGTTTCTCTTTTTCTCTGAGGAGCTTCAGAGAAGAAACACGTGATTTGGTATCCCAATGGGTTGATGCGATGTGTGTCATAATCCTGCAGCCACCCTAAAGCAAAGCCACCTGTCACACCGGTCCATGTCAAAAGAAAACTGGAGAGAGAATGAAATGCTCATCTGCCCACAGAAAATTCACTGTGCTGTCACCTCTGTGCAAGGGGCTCAGGGCTCAGTCCCTGGAGGGGAGGCACTCCCGAATGGGGAAGGCTAATGAGAGCAGGGCTGGGGCCAGGGGGCTGGAGGAGGGGTGTGAAAACCCCCAGCAGCCAAGTCCCAGCATCACCACAGAGCCCAGATCCCACAGTGCACACAGTCCCAATCCTAGACTCCTGAAAAGGCTTCCCCCATGTACCAAGGAAGCGGTCACACTCTGAAGTGGTTGGGGAGGAAATACTTGTGGAAGGAGAAGTAATTAGCTTTAAGCTACAGGGGTTCTCAAGTTGAGGTTTTCGAGTTGCCAGTGCCCAACACTTCACTGTTTTCCCGGAAAAAACATTGGAATGCTTAACTACTATTTACTTGAGTGAACTTGGCAACTGGGAGTGGAAAGGAAGATGGTTTTCTTTTGAACAGAAGGGGACAGCAGCAGTACAAGCAGTGGCACGCATCTGTCTTCACAGGATCACTGCAAAGGCTGTGTCTGCAGAATTACCACAAACTAAAGCTAGATAAAGGGTGAGGTGAGGAAGAGGAAAATAAACCCCTAAAGTTTAGATTTTTTTAAAAACTACTCTTATTTTTTTAAAAAAACTTTCAAAATTAGCTCTTCAGTAAAAAATTCTGGTTTCTCAAGAGATGTCTGCTATGTCTTTTTATGACTAATGCCTGTTTATGACTCCATAAAAAAGTGGGGGGATAATCAAACCAAAACACAGAGCAAATCAGAGATTTGGTGCTTATTTTTCTAAGTATGCTCTTCCTGGTAAAAAGAGTTAAATATTTTCCGAACAGTGATCCTACTGCATTTTACTCCAAGTCTTACAGAGTATTGGTTCACTTAGGAAAAGCAGGTTATTTCCTCTGTGTGGCACCCTCCTAGATGGTTTACCAACAGATGCTCCAACTCTTGCTACCTTTACGGATTACGAAATTAGGTACTTGAAAAGAATCAAGAGGCTGTGCTAGGAACACAATGCTTGTGTCTCTAGTTTATACAGTTTCTCCAATTGGGCATAACATTCATTGACAGACTGTAAGAGTACCAAATATTTATGGTCACAAATACACATAATCTAAATTGCCTATAAACCTAAAAATATAAACTCTAAATCTGTTCAGTCATAAATCACTGGTAAAACAAAAATAACTGTTGCTTACTCAATGGCCAAAGGACTAAAACCAGGGAAGTCTCTGTGCTTCCAATGGTAAGTTAGTTTCCGGAGCAAAAATTCCACATGCCACAGCGTATCAGAAGAAAAAGAGAATAAACAGAAGTTTGGAATAGAGAAACAAGAAAAAAAAAAAAGGGAAGGGGGTGGAAAGAAGACTTTCAGCACCACTGAAGCTTTTCTGAGAAGGTCTGATTGATGTTCACTGCTGTAGAAAGCATGAGGCTGCATCCCAAACATTTCATTCCCTTCTGCAAATGTCTCACTCCATACCTCTCCCATGTTCCCCAGATATTCTTGCCCTATGCACGATGATCCAGCGAGCATCAGGTTTTACACATGATCTGAAAGACTAAAGCAGGAATCTCTCAGCCCAGGGGTCAGCTTAGGGTAGAATGAAACTTAACCCCCGCCTACGCTCAGCACGAGGGCTCCTTCATGCTTTCCACTCGACAAGACTTTTCCTGAAACAGGCAAATTATTAAAGGCAAGGCTGTTACTACAGCTGCAAATGTACAGGAATACATAAAAACTAAATTTCAGCAGTTTAACAGGCTGATCAGCCAGGTTCACGGCATTGGGAAGAGCTGGATCTTAGGCAGGGTAAGATGCACACTGCTCCAAGGCTTGCTCACATCAAGGTCTCAGCTCTCAGCACAGACCTGCACATGTGGGCCATCAGTTAACAGGGTCATGAGAGGCCACAAAATCACTGTCCTACACAGCTTGAAGACCCAGCTCCTGCAGTCTTGGAGGTTGCAAGAAAACCTTATATTTATTCTAAAAAGAAGCATCTGCCTTAACAGCTTGCAAAGAAATCTAGAAAAATAACAATACTTCCAACTGGACTTTGTAATCTGTTTGACTTTTTAAAAAAAAATTATGTTATTTAACAACCTTTTGTACATTTTTGAACCAGGTTACCTTTTTTCTCCCTCATTCTGATGGCTTCCAGTACCACCTGGCAGCTGAAATTAGCACTGAGGAAAGTAAATGTAAAGGAAGACACACCAGACACTCTAACTGGCAGAAGAATGCATGGAGTTGAAAATGCATGAAGTTGCCATTTGCTTCAATAAAACACCTTCCACATTGGATTTCTGTTAAACAGAGAGAGTGCTCAAAGGAGAGTTTTTGTTTTTAATAGGGCTTTAATGTTTAAAAGGAGGAAAACTGGCAAGTTCTCCTGTTTGCAATAAACAAACCAAGAAAGATGAATTGAGAAGGGCATATGAATGTACCTGGGTATTACTCCACTTATCATGAAAGATGTTTCAGACACAGAAAATCATGTAGTCGTGCTCAAGAAAACTGGAGATGCTGGGTAGGCCACGAGGGAAGTGAGCAACAAGTACACAAATGCAACAAATACACCGTGGGTTGTTTACTGTGATGTTCAGCATAGGTGGGTAAAATGAGGGCTAAGTAAAATGACCCACACAAGGAGACAAGTTGGTGAGCTTCTCTCAGATGTGGACAGGACGAGAAAATATTTAAGGAACACTGAGCACCTGTGAGCTGGGAGAGGTGAGTGCAGGTGTGCGAACAGAGCTGGTATTTTCTGAAGCAGTGCCTCACTTGGTGGAGTGCAAAGATGCTACTTGCACAAATATGTGCAGAAATTGATCCCAGCCAAGTCAAAGATCCTGCTTTGTTACATGCAATACCATCACAGATCAGCAAATGTGTTTTCCTTATGTTTTGTGTGTAATTTCTTTCTGGTTGAAATAGCTTCATTGTAACATTTGTAGCTTGAAGGGTTGCCTGAGGCTGAGAAGGCATTTGCAGTGTTCCTGACATCTAATGCATGATCCCTACCTGGAATCTGTAAATTAAACTCAAGATGATATCGATAACTATGTCACAAAAGAGACATGGTCTGCTTCACCCTCAGTGCCCCTTATTTCCTCATAGTAACGTGTGTAGTTCTTTCAAATGGGAAGAATATGCTCATCCATCACTCCTGCTTGTTCCCACATGCACTGCTTAACCAGGGGCAGCCGAAACAGTCAGAAAAGCACAGCAGCTTCTTCCCCAGTGCCCAGAGGTGGGATGCAGAAAACCAACACAATCAAGGAGGTGTGGACCACAAACAGGGAGGTATTTCAGGGCTGTGAGGACGAGCTCTGCTGTGTGTCCCTATCTGGGTGAGCTGTCAACAGTCAGAGGAGTGAGATTGAGCTATTCCCTTGGATAAGGGCAAAACAATGTGAGGAACCACCCTAGCTAGAACTATGACTGAATTCACCAGGAGAACCTTCAAGACAACCATTGCTGGCTGACTAGCTGCAGGGGAAGGCAGCTGCTGCTGCCCTGGAGTGCTCCGGAGTCTGCAAACTGTATTTTCACCAGTTTTACACTTAACAAAACCAACCAGGCTTAAACAGAAAACCTTCAGAGGAAATGGAGAATGTGCATAGGGAGAATTTTCCACTCTTCCTTGTCCTCTGGTTGCAGTTAGGTCTGTGACACATCAACCAGGCAGGGCTAGGAGAAGGCATAAGGTTGTAGTTCAAGAATATTGCCACGGGAACTTGTAAATCTTTTTATGTAAAACCTGAATTATTTTCTCATTGGAATATACTTGACTTAAAGCCACCATCGAAAATATTTTATCTTGGGGTTATGACTCATGAAAGAATGGCTAGGTGTGAAAGGAAAGTTAATATATTCTGTGAGAAAAACCCCCTCCCCAGCAACCTTATCAGATGACACGAGTTGAATATTTATGTCCTGTGCAGTAAAACCAATAGACAGCAAAAGCCACAGACTAATACTTTGTGTCAGATCTGATGACAATTCAGATACCTAGCTTATTTCCCCTTAAGGGCTAGAAATTATGGTTAACACACATGCAAACAGGAGAAAATGAGACGGTTCAGTGATGAGGATGAAACTGCTGTCCCTTAGTCTGGCATGTTGGAGGACACCAGACCAGCCAGCCTGGTTGTCTCGGATAAGAATGCTTCCCAGGTCATTGTGAAATGACACAGCTCACTGGGTTAATGCTCCAGGACTCCTGGCTCAACACACGTGACCCACAAAAACACACCGCTGCCATGCCAAAAAGATGTTTCTGTGTTGAATGATTATCACAGTCAAACTTTTACTGCTGAATTCTTTTTAAAATTGCAAATTGAGAAAACAGTTAACATACAGAACGAAAGAACATGCCACAGTCAATCACAAAAACTTCCATAAGCTTCAGCATGTGGGAAACAGATAAGTAAATGCTGCAAAAGATGAACAATATTTAAGTATTAAGACAAATGTTTGTTTTGGGAAGGTTTATCTGGCATCTCTACCGGTTTTCCTCCAAGCTCTAATACAAAAATAACTACGTCTGACTGCAACTGGAAAGAGATGGCAGCAGCTCAACACTGCTCCCTTTTTTCCCTCTGTACTCAGAAAAAAACCACAACCGTCTTACGGTGTCACACAAACTAATTTTGAGGTGACTTAGGATGAAGTCAGCCATGCATTTGCAAGTTCAGAAAGTTCAGTCAGTGGTCCCATTTTCATCGTCCTGTGAAATGAGGTCATACATGTGCAACATAAGGGCAGGAGAAAGAGTTTTTTCTCCAGCTGTACAGCTGGTCCCCCACATTACAGCATGAAGTGAGGAAATTGTCCTTTAGCTCATATAAATCCTGGATGCAATAGTTGCTCACCAAACTATGAAGAGGGAGCCCATGCTGATGGATGTACACACCTTGCCTGTGCAAACTGTGGTAGGGCTGAAAGTGGGCAAATGCTGCATCTCCCACAAAGGAGTTGCCTCTTAGCTTCTCTGTATCCACCCTCACTCCAAGCAGGGGAAAGTCCAAAGACATGAAATTGTTTTGTAGTTGTTAAAAATATAAAAAGAGAAAGGCAGAATGATGATGGGAAAGAGGTTCAAAAATATGTTGCCTCCTGGGTGAACTCAGGTCTTTTTAACAAGAAAAGCATGAGAGGGCACGCACAGTAATGCTGAGAAAAAGGAAATGGTACTTCATTTTAGCCAGAGTCATAAATCTTACCAGTGAGCCTCTAACGGCAAAACGGCGAGCAGGGGAATTTTTATACAGAGATAATTAGTTGAGAGCTGATACCGGGTTTACTGTTCTGTGCACTCCATGTGTGCAACATGTTCTCAACCTGCAAAACCCCACATGAGGCTCTGGCTGCCTTGCTGCTGCTGGCTTTGCCAAAAGGTGTGCAGCTGGAACTCCCAGAAACCATTAGAAAAAAGAAGGGCAAGATGGAAATGAGTATTTCTGCTCCACAGAAATCTTGTCTGCAGCCCAGAATGATTCTTCCAGTGGGGAAAATGCACCATGTTTATAAAACCACTCCACTCTGCTAGAGGGGAGATGGACCAACAGGACACCTTATGCCACCATTAGCACCCTCGTCTTCTGGGAAACAGACACCACTCACAGATCCTGCAGAGCAGGCAGATGAGTCAGGGAGAAGGTTTATCCATTGAAGTGAGAAACAAAATGTGGTAGAGGGAAATTTATCAGAAAAAAACAGCTGTGAAGATGCCTCACAAGGACCAAAGTCAACGGGACATTCCCTCCACCTGCGCCGGGAACAAGACGGCCCATCTGCCAGTGCTTGTTCCTCGACATCTTGCTCTCAGAGAACAGCCAGGGACTTGCACTAGTGATTGACACAAGCAAAGACTCCACCACAGCTAATAGTGAGACCGCACTTCCAGTCAAAGAGAAGCCGCTTTTCGCTTTCTAGATGAGAGGGAGTCCAGGAGACATGCCAGCAGCACGCCGGGCGTGCGAGGTGCCAGCGAGCATCCTAGCACTCGTGAAGCTACTTTAGAAGGGACAATTTGGTCTAGATGAGGGGGTGTGGAAGCCTTCATCCCCAAAAATGTCCAAGTTAGGAAATGGCCCAGAAAGGACAGCAGCTTGCAAAGGGACAGCTCGATGAGAAAAGAGCGCCCCAACCAGATGCACAAGGAGCTTTGAGGCTAATGGTCCCCACAGGCTACCTTGGTGCTCCCTGCCTACTTTCTGCCCATCCCCTATTTTCTTTTTCACCCCCAACCTAGTGCAGCAGGACAGATACACCCATTGCTTGCTTGATCACACTCCTCTGCTGGCCCAAAAAAGCTGAAGGCAGGTGGGGCTAGGGGCAAACCAGCTTTGTCTGCATGGGGTTAAAGCAGCAGGTCTTTTGTCAAAGGCTCAGTTTGCCTGCTACCATATGTTAAACTGAAAGACCAACCTGTATTTACTGTGCTAAACTACAATTATGGGGTTTTTTTAATCATTCAGCCTAATGCTACACAGCTGTCACAAGAATCTTTGAACACATCACTGGCTCTCTTTGATCTGATTAACCAGATAAGGAACGACAGCCAAAAGATATGAAAGGATGAGTCCAGTTTTCAAACTCTCAGCTGAGCAAAGAATTTCATTCAAAAGAACGTGCAAAATTAGAAGGGAGGAGGTTCACAATGCAAATGAAGGCTTTATCTACTACTGATATAAGCAGGTAAAACGCTCTCCATTGCATGGTTAAAGAATCAATGGACCCCAGCCTTAAAGTGGTGCTGACAGGTGTTACATCTGCCACACTAATCTGTGTGGATGCCAATATTTGTATCATCTTTTTTCCAGACTGGAAATGAGGGGCTTTCTTTCACAGGGATGCCTTTTAGACTGAAGAAGCTTCCCTGTGATGAAGAGCTTCAAGGGCATGGCCCCTTCCCCCAAACTGCTTCTGTTCAGCATGTTTCTTCAGATAGCATAGTATTCATTTTTTTGTAATTCAAGACAGCTTTATTTGCTTTTATTTCTAGCATAATGTTTACTATTCCAATCAGAACATTCTGTAATCTCATCTAAATGTTTTATTATTAATTGCTGCACCCCACACCCCGCCCTTAATAACTATCCTCGGGAGAGGTAAACATTTCAACACAACTTACTCTAGTTAAAGCCATGAATATGCATTATTTATTTATTTAGGTAAACAGTAATTAAGAAAAATCACCAAACCGCCTCCTCTTTGAAATGAGCTCTACTTTACCAGCCTTGCCGTGGGAATTGCAAGTCCCTTAAACACATCTATTACTTTGTCCTCCTCCACCATGATTTACATTGATGGGCCTCAGACCACACTACAGCTGCCAGAAAAGCAGTCAGTCCTTACGCTCTCTGAGGCTGAGTGACAAGTCCAAAGCAGGATAAGCAAGAGGTACCAAGATGTCAGTGGAGAAGAAAGATGCAGGATGAGGAAAAGAATGTTGCTATCTATCACTCAATGTAAGTTTTTTTGCAGCAAGACAACCACTACTAACGTGAAAACACTCATGACACCCTTCTGCCCGCTCCCTACAGATGGAGGGCTATGCCCTGACAAACAGAGGGGCTTGTGACACTGAAGCCTCTTCATGCTAGGCTGGGTAGCAGTCGGCCCCAAATCAAGGAGTTTTTTGTGCCAGAACAGTCAGATAGCCCTGTGTGCTATATATATACACACATACACATATATATAGATATAGATATATACACACACAACTTATGCCTTGGGCAGCTGAGTGACTCCACTCAATTCCCCTGCTTTTTTTCCTCAGTGTTACATTAACTCAAATATTACAGCATCCCATCCTGATGCTGCAATTACATTTCCACCAACTTCCACCACAAGACGTGACAGAATATGGCAGGACCAGACGCAATGAAGCCACTAACAGGACACTCAATTTTTTAAACCAAAAAAGTCAGACACACCAAGATAGTCCTGACATGGTTGATTATCCAGCCTAAGGATTGCTCCAGCACTACAAGAGAGGAATTGAAATGTATCCCAAAGACAAAGGGATTTTCACAGATCTAAAATTGTTAGGTAAATAGATAAAACTGCGGTTGGGGCTTTGTTTCAGTTTTCAAAGCTAATTTCCGGCCACCGTTCAGAGAAATGCTTTGCATTTCCATTTCTGACTCACCCACTTTAACAAGTGCACTCACTGGAATTACTAAGCATGGGATCTCATCAAAACATTTCACTTTCTGAATCAAAGTGCTTTTCAATTTTACTGATGTGAACATATCTATAAAATTTACCATGGTAACAACAGTGGCAATGTTGGCAGGTACGAGTGCACAATGCGATGTGTCAGAAGACCCTTCTCCCACCGGGCATGCCACCAAGGTACAGGAATGCCTCTCACATTCTGCCCAACCACTCGGACCATGCTGACACCAGTCTCTCAAATCCCCATCACAAAGTGATACACGCTCCCAGAGACACATTTAAACATCAGGTATGAATGAAAAGCATTCCTGAAAAGAACCTGTTATGAAACCGAAAATCGGAGATCGCCGCAGCGCTGTGCTGAATTTGAGTCATCAGTTCCCTTTACAGCCAAATAATTGACACTGCCTTGATCAGAATGACTGATCCAAATGTTGCTTTGTATTTGTGTGTTTTTGTTGCTGGTTTTTTTTTTTAAATTAAAAAAAAAATTCTTATGTAAACAAGCTGTCTGTCATCTTGCAGGAGTGTTTGTATTCTTCAGATCATGGGAAACATCTGTCAAAACCAGATTCTGCTCTCCTCAATCAACTCAATAGAGTCTTAATCAGACTGTACTACAAAGAAACTGGTCTTGTTACAGAAAAAATACGCTGCCAACTCTCAATGGAAGCGCTGATTTTATTTCACTTTCTTGGGATTAAATACTGCAAAGATTATTAAAAGAGTTCCCTCCTTCCCCTGCGGGATCTCTCCCCCAAAGGAAATCCTGGGAATTTATATGCTTCTTTTCTCCTCTCTGCGTGCGTTTCCAAAACTAACTACCTTCCAGGAAGAGACAGAGAGGAGAAGAACCAAGATACAGTGAAACTTCAGAGCATGCTGATTTCCCACCTTTTGACATGTGTACTCGGATAACGGAGTGATTTCCCTTCTGATGCTTGCAACAAATAAACACTCCCACGCGTCTGCATCCCGCAGGTCACACCTCCCCAAAATGATTCATTAGGTATTTTCACATATTCTACACAGGGAAAGATCAAGTGAGGTTGTAACTGCCTCTAGCGGTGTTTTCTGAAGAAAAGGTGACACAAAACAGGGTTGTTGCTACTAGCAGGGTATAAGGGTGATGTTAGACTGCCATACCGTGAGTCTTCTGCCAGGAAATCTGCCCTGGAATAGCAAAATCATTATGACAAATGAAAGAAGAAGCCAATTAGAGAAACAATGTGAGACTAGACTATAACAGAAAGAGCAGGCTACCCCATTAGCAAGTAAATGAAGAGGAGATGACTGTGGCAGGAGGACCAGGATCAATGGGTACCAGCCAGGTGTCTGAGCTGGGGCTGTATGCAGAGCCCTGTTAAATGGACCAATAATTTATAGATTAAGGGATAGTACTGGAAACATTCAATAGTGTATACAAGGTCTTAATTAGAAGTACACTCCTGGAGGGGTGAGAAATTAATGGCCATGCCTATATTAGCTTTTACCCTTAGACCTAAACTACTCCACTGGAACCATGTTGCCGATATGATGCCCAATTTCTGTATTTTATCTGGCAGTAACTCCAGCCCGGTGCTGCAGACGAGCACCTACCAGCAGCTGGAGTACATCACCAGCACTGCTGGAGGCACAACTCTCAGCGTGTATCAGTAACTCATGGATTACACACCATACCACTAATTCTTAAATACAAGGTATGAGATAGGAGAAGAACCTTGATATGCTTTGGAGAAGATGGAGGAGGACCCATCTGAACACTGGGTACTGGGAGTAATACATCAGCAGATTTTAAGACAAGAAGACAGACAAAATCCAAAGCTGTGGAGGGAACGAAAAGATAAAACAAATGGCAAAAAAAGGGAAAAGGAGATGATCTACTGGCTGAAGATGACATTAGATTTTATTTCCTTAATTGTGGTAGATAGTTGGATATGAAACTAATATCAGACATATGCAAAAATTGTACTCTTTTGAATGGAGTGGAATTGGATTTAAATGAAAGTCTTGCTTTAAAAAAATCTTCAGGCAAGCAAGTTCTTTGAAGTAAGAAATTACTGCATAGCTACACGTATGAAACAAACCTATGACAATACTAAACAAGACAAAATCTCAACTGTGTTTGAGAAATAATCTTCAGAAGCATATAGATTTAGCTCTGCTCAGCACAGAATCCAATGAGTATCATCAACCTTGCAACATCTTGGGGAATCTTGTATTTTTCTGAACAATACTTTTATCAGCTTCAGCTATTTTAGAGAGAAATGGACTGCCACATTCCCCAAATATAGCTGAAACACTATTTTAGCTGGATTTGAGAGAAGACTGGACTTAGCACTGGTTTCGTCTGCCTGACCTAAGATAACATATTTTCGACTTTCATAAACTGTGACTTTCATAAACTCTTTGAAGTTTCATTTCGCTATTCTAAGGTCCAAGGGTGGCAATATGAAGACAGAGGAAGCAGAAAACAACTGGATAGGAATGAAAAGCACTTTGGACTGTCAAGCCAGCAAGCGTAAGAATTGTATTTGGCTTTGTGAAAGCATTGCCATTACTAACAAACCATTTGCTGTCTGCTGCTGTTGCATACCACCAGGTTGTGCACAAGCTTACATTAATACTTTGATGCATGCAAAATGGACAGATTTTGAAGTGCCCCCTGTATTTGCTTTTAAGTTAATTTTGCACTACCTCTTGAATGTCCCGATTAAAAAAATAAAGGTGTTGGAAACGAAGCGGAACACAGTTTATCACGTCATAAAGTTAACCAAAACAGCGAAGACTGTATTTCAAATGTCTATCTAGCTCTCCCTGACAGCTCAACTCAAACTGAAAACTTAGGCATGACATGAATTTCTTCTTCAGTTTCATGTCACCTGAAAACAGAAGTTTGATATCAGTATTTTCACCATCCCAGTTAACGATCACCCAAAGCAGCAGTAAGAACCAGCAATCATGAGGCCACAAACAAAGCCAACACTATAACCAGAAAAAAAAGGTTATTTTCTTTTCAATCTCTTTTCTCTGCTCTTAAAATGTGACTGCAGCAGCTTCAGGGACATCCTGCATGATCCACTCTCACTGCTTGCTCCTCTAAGAAAGATGTTGTCTGCACTCAGTAATTACAGTGTAACTTTGTCAGGCAAAAAGAGCCTCTTTCTACAGTTCTCATGGCTTTTGGGGATGGAGGTCTTTTTTTGTTTTGTTTTTAACTTGTATGATGAAACCTACCTGTACTGACATTATTATCTTGTTTTATTACTCCCCATAGTCCTGGCAGTTGTTTAAAACGATGTAAAGAGTAGGCAGTTGCACAGAGAATGATTAGTACAGCATGTGCCGTAGCAAGCAATTACATATTTTATTGCTCATGAAGTCAGAGTACTGGAACCAGCCAAATCTGTTACTTCGGTCTGAAAGTACATTTTATCTTTCCTGCCTGCGACGGGATTAATTAATAACTGGGAGAAATAACGGAGAAAATAAGCATGGTGCTAGGTGAGTGCTCCTAATTACACAACCTTATGTTTGGACCAAGGATTGTTGTTTGGGATGTCTCTCTCCAAGAGAATAACAAAGTTTGCACCTCATGTGTGTCACAAGGACATTGCCACACCGTCTGCTCCGCCATCATCCCAAATTACTCACTACCTGTGCCAGTGTCCTTATCCCACTAAGAAGTCTGTACTTTTGCCCGAAGCTCTGCAAGTGAAAAAATAAATCTAATGCTTTCCCATTTGTTCAGAGTGGCTAATGAAAACCTCATTAATGAACACTTGGGCAAAAAGGCTCTCTACAATTACAGCACACAGTCATAATGCCAATGCACAATGGCCAGCGAATGTTTCCGTGCAGCAATTGGCTTTACACAGCTTCCTACTTGGTAAATAGTGAGAGGAAATACTGAATAAATACTTGTTTTCCCTTATTTATTTCTACACTGTGTGAGGCAAGACAAAAGGATGTTTAAGCACTGAACTGATTTCAGGCCTCGTCCTCTGTGAATGACTTGGCCTGCAATGTTATAGGGCTTTTAATCTTACATACCTCATGGATCCTATTGTCATCACCATCATAATGAAACCAGACATCGCTTACTTCCCGTTCCCCCAGCCCGACTCTGGCCAGGCACACAGAAATGAGAGCAGCATTCACCCACAGCTCACTGGAGAAGGCACCCATCATTTCACCTGCTTGGCTTCACCTTCCCATGCCAAATGGTGTCACCTTAAGCTGCTCCCGCCAATGGGCAGGTCAAGCAGCAGTATAACCCAAACCATAAGGATCAGAAAACATCCAGCTCACTTTGTTCACAGGAAAAGCAGAAAACAATCCCCAGGTGTTTCTATAATTCCTATTGCTCTCAGCACAATTAGATTTTATTGAACTGTAATCCTAGATAAGTGCATTGAATCTTACAGCTGAAGTCAATTACGCTGTGTTAAATAGCCTTCCTCGATTTGCAAGACGAAGATCACTTCTGTATAAAACTAAATTAGCTCAATAATTCATTATTCTTAGCTTGGGAGAGGGGTTGAAACAGCAATGGACAACTAAACAGTTGCTGCATTTTCAGGCACTAGTCCTTTAGAGCAGCAATCAGACTGAGTTTCCAGTTTCACCAGTTGGGAAAAGGGACAATCACTGCAGGCAGAGAGAGGACTTCTAGCGTCAACAGCACTACATCTTAAACCATCCGTGTTTTCTCATGGGAAGGGATTCTGAGCTGACCAGCCTCAGAAGGAACGAGACATTGTTTTTCATGTACTGAGAAGTCCTCACACTTAAAAGTTTAACTACCAACCCAAAGGAGACAAAAGGGCACAATAAAAGGCATGTGACTTGTCATTTCTGATTCCTTACTCAGTATTAGCATCAGCACTGAGTGAGAGTATATAAAAAACTCTTAAATGAGTATTTTTGCTTATCAGGGATTGAGTGGAGGAGCAGAGGGACTGAAGGCTAATGGTGGTGTGGGCACACACTGTGCCAGTGCGTACCTTGGCAGGAGTCGGTGAGTGTGACGTTCCACCGCCTCACACCACCTTCCTCAAGCTGCTAGGGTCACTTTTGGGACCACTTTTGGGACCACTCCTGGGACCACTCCAACCAGCCTCAAGCACTCCTCAGTTTCTTTCTTACAAACAACCATATTTACATGTTAGGAGATCTCCACGTAAGTTGGAGAGCTGACAGAAGCTGTGTTTCTGATCCCACTGGGTTGTGCTGGGTGCGCGTATTGAGCAGACAGGAGTGATTCAAAGCCATAAGCAGACAGACTGAGAGGAGAAAGGTGAGAGACAGGGAACATTCCAAATGCCTGCTGCTGCACCGGGGCAGCCAAACTCCACAAAAAAATAGGCCTGAAAGACTTGGAAAGAAAAAAAATCAACCCTTTTTAAATCTGGAAATCATTTCCTTTACTCTTTAACACAGAAATGCGAGCAGCATGGGTGACTATCCCCTGTGAGCACCCCTTTTGCTCTGGTCCCCAGGGTGGCTCTTCCCATCGCAACATCCACGTCTTTCAGCAACATCAGTAGGCTTTGTCCCCACAATGAACACAAGGAATATGTCCACTGCACAAATGAGGAAGTCAGTCATGGGGCAGATGAAGGAGGTTGCCTGAGAACACACAGGAAACCTGCGACTGAGGCAGGGAACTGAACCCAGACCATGAGTTCCAGTTGGGTGCCCAGTCCAAGCTGGGTGCATGACGCATCACCTCCTCTTCTGGGGCTTTGAAATTTAAGTTTAGTGGGTTTTATAATGAATTATTTTTTTTTATTTCATTTGTCTAGTCACTACGTTTCATTACACTCACACTTCTGCTTTGTGAAGGCTCTTGATCCTACTTCTTTTCTGTTTTGGCTTAAAAAACCAACACAACTGAACATCAAACAGAATTTACCCTTCACAGTTTGGTCTCCTCCCCTACCAACATCATCCTCTGCCTAGTGCTCAGTGCTAAGCGTCCTCTCCCTAGCTCCCGGTGTTGTGTCCTTTGTGCACCCTGTGCTCCTGACTGTGGCTTCATCAAAACCCACCAGTGATATTTAGAAGGAAATGTCTTATTCATAGCTTCACAGAGCTACAGCAACTGCTTATGTGAACAGCAGCACTGTGAGGCAGCAGAGCAGATCTGGTGGGAAAACCAGAGAAAAGAGATGCACAAAAAAGGTAAGTTCCAAAGTGAATGTTCTGACACTGCTATGCATCATGTTGACATGAGCAACCATCTGAAGAACAGCTACCAGTAAGCCACAGTGTCAGACTGCCTAGGACGTTTTACTGGCTTGGCTAATGAATCACTGGGAAAATGTGAGCCATGTGCTCACTCCCAGGGTAGTCGTCACGGTGGGTGAAAACAATGTCTCTTTCACTATCATCGTGACCTGTGGTTTAATTGATATCTTAAAATTTTTTAAGATCTTTCTCTGTAAAGCATGTAATATGCACTTCTAAGACAAAATTCTTTGGTATTATACTATTTACAAGGAGGTGCAAGAGTCAAACCACTGTTTCATGAAATAATTCACACTGGCTGAATCCCTCACAGAATGTCTCAAGATCTTGAAAAGGAAAAAATAACTAATTTCCACATGTGCAATAACTCACACAGTGAGAAAGAAAAAGACTTCACATTTTTGTGAGAAAATGTTGCAAAACCACAAACTTTTAAAGGTACCCAATGTGCTATTTTCAGCTTATCTGGATGCAGCCCAAACTATCCACAGCTAACCAAGGTGCATCAGAAGACTGTAATCATTCCACTCCTACCACAGGCTTTTTGTGCCCACTGTGCATCCCAGGCTGTCAAGCACTACAAAATAACATAGGACTTTTATGCTTAAAGCAGCCAAGCAGCTGCAAAAATAATGCTGTAAAAATATTGAATACTTGGTCCCACTCAGCAGCTGGAAAAACAATTACTGACTGAAAAATTCAGTGTTTGATATTACTTAATAGTTGGGGAAAAACTATTTGTGAATCATAATTAACGTTTATTTAACTATTTAAAAGCATGCATCTACTGTTTGAGGCTTTACAGAGAGCAAATACGTGGCCTTCTGGCACCATTAAACAGACTAATACATTTAAACTGGAAGGACACGAGGCAGAAAACCACACTGGAATAGTCAATCCTTCAAGGAACGGGTGTAACTGAGATTGCCTCAGTAGAATGCCTGCTGCAACACCATGTTTGAACCAAATCAGTAGCAACTACCCTGGAGAAAATTAAATGAATGCACAGCTCTAGCTCCTGGTGCCAGAGCAATGCAGACATCATGACATAAACTGGACGAAAATCCACTCCTAACAGTGACAGAGAAACTGTTCCCCTTGAAACAGCCTCAGAGGTTTATGAGCAACTCTACGGTGGCATCAGCCCGGGTCCAAATGACAGCGGGACTTCCTGCGAACGAATGCGGCAGAGCCCCGCGAGAAGGGACCAGAGCTGCTCATCGCCCCCAGAGGAGCCAGGGTCCTGCTTCCCACGCTGAAAGTGTGGCCAACAGGACTAAGGCAGCAATCATGCATCTGTACTCTGCACTGGTGAAGCCACACCTCAAATCCTTGTGTTCAGGTTTGGGCCCCTCACTACAAGAAGGACACAGGTGCTGGAGTGTGTCCAGGGAAGGGCAATTAAACTGGTGAGAGGTCTGGAGCAAAGTCTGATGAGGAGCAGCTGAGGAGCTGGGTTTGTATAGCCTGTAGAAAAGAAGGCTCTGGGAGGACCTTACCGCTTTCTACAACTGCCTGAAAGGAGGCTGTAGCCAGGTGGGGGCTGATCTCTTCTCCAAAGTGATGAGATCAGAGGAAGAGGCCTCATGTTGCTCCAGAAGAGATTTACATTGGACATTAGGAAAAATTTCTTCACAGAAAAGACTGTCAAGCATTGAACAGGCTGCCCAGGGAAGTGTTGGGCCCCCATTCCTGGAGGTATTTATAAGCCATGTAGATGTGGCATTTAGGGACATGCCTTAGTGATGGACTTGCCAGTGCTGGGTTAGCAGTTGGACTTGATGATCTTGAAGGTACTTTTCAACCTAAACAACTCTGCTTGTACGATTCCTAATGATTTTATGGTTCCACAAAAGCAATGGTGGCTTAGCCAGGATTTAAGTTCCAGAAGTAGATGAACCATTTACAGGCTGCTGAAAACAAACATTAAAACTTGTTTTAAATTTCTAATTGGAAAACTGATTGACTTCAGACTTTTCGAAGTCCTAATTTCCCCAAAACAATTCCCTCACTTGTTCTCTGCACATCTGCCATAGGTGAAATGTCCCATCACTGACAGTAACTAGTTCTTTTTCATCTCATTCAACTTCACCCATGCAGAACTGGGCTGAGCGCCTCATGGGTTTGGCAGGCACGGAACAAGAACAAAACAGCAGTTACTGTATCTGGCACATAACTGCAGGCAAAGATTCCTGTCCAGCATAACCTCATCTATAGAGTGACCCAGGTGTGACAGTTGACTGTACAGAGCAAAGATGTACAAAAAAGAAACCTATGGCAAAAAACTGACTCGACCACTGTGTTTGAAGGACTTGGCAATAGGATTAACATAAAAAATAAATAAATACATTTTATACCTAGTACATATGTACAGCAAATGTCACCTGTGGGGAATATTCTGCAAGGTGCTGAGGAATGTGAGCAGCCTGTACAATAAATATGCTTAACTAAGTGATTTGAACTCTAAGTCACCAACTCTCCCACCACTGCTCTCTCAAGTAACCATGTTACCAAGGGTCATTTCAAGGGAAATGCACTTATGTCATAAATACTTCTCATATCATACTTCTTATAACCTGCAGCACCAAGAAAATGAAGGCAATATAAAAAGAAATAAAAATTACAAAATTTCAGGTCGCAAACATCCCTGAACTGATTATGCTTTGAAAATGAACTGCATAAATAGCATAACAAGTTTTTTTTGGTGTACACCTCAAAGTTTTCTAGGATGATGTTATTCATTCTAAACACAAACACATTCTCAGTGCTATATACAATGCAATTGGCTTGTAACCTGAAATAGGGCCCTTTTCATTGAGACTCACTCATCACTAGGATGATCTCAAAAACTGTTGTGGGTCCCTTTCAACTCAGGATATTCTATGATTCCATGATCACAGAAACAGATGTAGCTGACCAAATTCACCTCCATTCACAGCCTGCTGGGGCTCCCTAGCTATATCCCCTGCATGGCCAAAGGGACAAAGCAGCACTCTTTTTGGATCAGACAGGGCAACTGTTCATGGATCATTTCAAACTGAATTTGGGAGATCACAGTTTATGAAAACTTCCACAAAGCATTTTCTCTAGCAGGGCTACACCAGCATTGCTAAAATGCTGAAGTGCAGGCTGAAATCAACAGTTGAAAAACATGTATTGTCAGAGTTAATGACAAAATAGATCACTATGTACTTGGTCAAATTTCCTTCTAGGCCTCTATGTAGCTGCCTATTCTCCGAAGTGTTTAGGGGAGTTCTAGTGCAAGACAGCAAAAAGCCTCGAAAGGGCTTTAGCTTTATGCTATGCACAGATATGGGGGTGGTCAAGTTCCCACATGCATTGCTAGCATCTTACTAGATGTCAGAATAAAACTGTGAAACTATAAGAAATAAACAAAACATCTCAAAACCACCCCAAAACTGAAGAAACCGTTTGATGATGCTTTTGTAAACACACTTACGTACAACGCAGTCCTGGAAGTGATTTCCAAGCAAGCCAACTGCTGCTCTAGACAGTTTACTGGATGTTGTGGCTCAGCTCTTTCATACAGGCAGCACTTACAGTTGTATCTAGAAAAGGAAATATAACCAAAATTCTTTATGAGCAAATACACAAATAAAATCATCCTTCTCTTTAAAACTATGACCAGGTTAAAATCTGTTTTAGCAGGTCTCCGTAGTTCTCGTGCCAAGCTTTGCATGTGCTGCAGGCTCACAGGAACAAGCCCCAAGGTGCAGCCAAAGCCATCCTACAGTGTATAAGCCAAGAGTGACTGTGCCTGAGAAAAAAACCCTGCACTGAGCGCATCAAAGTGGCAAACAAATGCACCCAGTTGTTTTTCTCATGTAGTTCTACTTAAAACATTTGCAGGAAATGCAAGATGAATTAGTGCCAAAAAAATGTAGGTGATTTGAGTAAGGCCAGAAATTCCAGGCACCAACTTCTATTTTCTCTCTCGAGTGGGTGTTCACTTGTAAATTGTAGACATGTTAGCAATTCAACGACTGAGCGAATTAACATTCAACTTAACAGTCATTGTTAGGTTGGGAGGTTATTACTGCTTGTTCTGCTAAAGTGACAGCTTAAAATACGTTTGTATCTGAAAAGTTGTTTTCTACAATACATATTCCCTGTCTTTTTGCACCAAATAATTTTCTTCCATCATGTCAACTCCTATTGTATGAACCATCACTGCCAGCTCCACCACAGCAGCTGGGATAGGCAAGGAGAAACAGCAAAGGGACAGGTGAGGAGGGAGAGAGTACTCAGCTCCCACCATTTCCCTCTGGGCTGCCATATTAATTTTTTCCAGGCATTTTAGGTTGTTGATTTGAGACTTCTCAGCAAAAGAGCATACTTGCATTTGCAGGATGTTCTTTCAAAGTAAGCAAAGGAAAACCCAAGAGCAAAGAGAGGGCTCTACTTTACCGAGTCATGAGCCTGAGAAAGCTGCTTGCTATCAGGCACTGCTTGGGGCACTGAATGGAAAGTTGTGATTTCCCAGCCTTGCAGGTGATTATTATGAATGGAAAAAACAAGTTTTCAAGGTTGAGTTGACATACCACCACATGTTGGATTTCTGCAGACTCAGATCCATTTTGTACTAGTAAACGAGCCTGCATCGTTCCCTCTGTGCTTTTTTTTTTTTTTTTATTATTATTTTTTAGGGTAGCTCACAAGCTGCTGACAACTCACACTGTACTAGGAGCTGTTCACACTGCACAAAGTGTTTACCACTCACAAGTGATGCTAAAAATTAATTTACAGTACCGCTACAGCAAGCTTTGACAAATTGTCATGTGTTGACACAGTCATAAGTTGTTGGTTAAAAAAAGTAACACTTCCCTCTTCTGCCACTTCATGTTTGAGACCAGGGATGGGCACATTATGCAAAGTTTGAGGGTTTGTAAGCTTCACAAATGGTTGGGCTTCACAAAACAAGCTTGGTTGTGAACGTTTTTCTCTTACAGTTAGGCATGTGTTTATTACCAAAAAGACTCTAGCAAGAAAAAAATCCTTTCCCATCTCCCAAGATCTGTGTGTTGTGCAAAACTAGAAGAAAAGGCTGTAAAATAAATAACCTTGCAGGATACTTGCTCTAGATAAGATCACAGCAGTGACAAATAGCCTGAATCAACTCCATAGAGCTGCAGACACCATCCTCCTGCTGTAGAAAGGAAGGAAAAAAATATAGCTACAAGTAAGAGTTTTAATTGTTCTCAGCTGTCACACGATGTTATCTTAAGCGAACGCATTTATTTCTTGGTTCTCATATACAGCTCTATATGGAAAAGAAAGAACTCCAGCAGTGGCATTCATCAGACAAGGTCCAACTTGATTTCCGTGTACTCAAGATAGTAGATGCTAGTCAGCACTCATGCCCACCAATGGCAGCTCTTAAAGTTTAACTCCTCCTCTTCTTCCTCAGGGCAGGACAAATAATCCATTTACTTTACACTCTGGAATCAGTAATGGACACAAAGTTGTTGCCAGCTGAGGTAAGCAGTGTTTCAGTGGTGATGCAAACTTGAAACATTAACCCCAAACTAGCCTAAATCCAGGGAAAGAAACAAAGCTAAGCAAAATGAGCACTCACAGCATCTGCCAAATGGGCTTCATGAGGAGCCCTTAAAAGCCACTGCTTCACGTTGCACACCAGTGACCTGGACATCCAGCGCTCCAGCAGCTCTCCATAAGATCACCAAATCTTGGAGCACAAACCACACAAGAATGCAGAGTAAATTCATACAGGAAATTAGTTTGGCAATATAAGGAATTAATTTTCTCTTTTTTTCCCCCTTAACAGCTGTACAAAGTAGAGATACTTTGAGTGGTTCCAAAGTCCTGAGGAAAGGCAACATTTTACCTTTGTAGAACCTGCCTTATGCCTGCATCAGTGCAAGAATGACCCACCTAATTTCTCTACAAAATTCACAACATGTTACTTCAACCAAGAAGAGCTCCTGCGGAACATTAAGGAGGGATGAAATTTCATACAGACTCTTCACTTGCTCCCACTTCACACACCCTGTATAGAATTTCTTCACCATCTGAGATGTTACTCCGATAGATGACATACTCTCAGACAGATCTAAGAAAAGCAAAGGACATTTACATTGTTACAGTCAGGATGGACGTTGCCTCGCACTGTTGACTGAAATGAAATCAGCCATGCTTAATCAGCGTAGATCGCTGTACATTCAGAAAAACACTAAAGTGGCAACTCCCACCTTCCTCCCCCAAGTAACAAAAATCTATAAATATTTTCAGTGCATTACATTAAATGCATTATTTCACTAGATTCAGTCCAAGAGCCAACAGGGTTGAAATAAAGACGATTCAACTATTAAGCCAAAAACTTCAGCTGATGAGCTACCTAGAAGGTAAAAACAATTCTCCTCCACCTTGGAAGAAAACTAAAAAAATCTAAGATTTATTCTAAGTTATCTCAACTGCCAAAATATGATTTCTCTTGTACCTTTTTACTTTGCTGTATAGAAGGCAACAAATTCCCTGAGTTCTTACTTTGGGATGGAAAAAGCCCAAGACATACAAGCCACTAATTTAAGAATACTATGAGGGAAAAGGTGAGATCTGTTTTTTTCTGCAGCCTTTTTTATTTGGTTTTGTTTGTTTCGGGGATATGACTTGTGAGTGAGAAAAAACCACCTCCAAGCAGAAGAGCCGTTCTTGCCAAGTCCCTTGCATGAGGAGTTTGAGCTTGCTCTACCCAACACAGGGCCAGCACAGGAAGGTTCAGCATTGGGGAAGTGCAGACCCAGGATCTCCCACGGCCTCTCCCATGGCCTCTTTCATCACGGGGAGGATGGCAGAGTCTTGGCTGATCCTGGAGCCACACTCCCCCAAAACTGCTATGTGCAGGGCACCAGAAGAAAGCCATAAAGATGACATTTGTCCCAGCAAGCCATCAACAAGATTTCAAAAGTGAAAGGGAACATATGAAGGTGTCCTGCTCCTTGTTGATGCACACACACAGTTGAAGGGGTAAATTCATGTATTGGACATATACACCAAATATGCACTGGTAGTTACTGCTTGTATGGGATGCAGATTGTGAAACAATCTCCTAGCTGGAAATTAAAAAGAAAAGGAGGATTTCAGCTTTCTTTTTCCATGGGAACTGCTTTTCCAACAAGTGAGACAGGACACTAGCCCAAAGGCAAGTGACACCAGCGACTGCCTACACCATGGGCAGTCTTCCTGTCTCTGTTCTACGCCTGTCTACACTTCTCTGCAAAGGTCACCACGTCACCTCTGGTACACAGAGCTCTGCCACCCACGAGCAATAGGGAGGCAGCTTAACTGGCCAGCCTGGCAGGACCTCCTATAAGCATTTGGGGGTGGGAGGAAACTTCCCAGCTCTCCACTTGTATGTGGGTGTGGGCACTTCAAAAATGCTTCCAGTTCTTAAATCTTAAGAGATGCACAAATTGCCCTGAACTAAAAGGATTTCAGTATGGAATACTGAAAGTATTTAGAAGATGTGTAGATATGGTGCTTAGGGACATGGTTTTGGGGTGGACTTGGCAGTCCTGGATTAAAGGTTGGACTCGATGACTCTAGAAGTCTAAAGATGCTGTTTCCTTCCTGGCTCTCTATCCCCAGTGCAGGAGGGAGCAAAGGGAAGCAGTATCTCTGCAAGCATGAAACAGTGGTTAAAAGCATTAGATCTTTGTCTTCACCTGGAGCACACCTTGCACTTCCAGCCCTTTCAGGCAGAGGAAACTTGGTGGCCCTGTGGAGAGTGTAATGACTTGAAAGCCAGCATCTGTGTCATGCAAAGATCCCTCAGGAGGCAGACTGGAACTGTCTGCCCCTCCCCCAACAAGTGCACTTACACACATGTACATGGGCACTCCTCTCCTTTGCTTTTTTTTTTTTAAACTGTATACACTAGTATATTTTTCACTACTTTCTTAGCATGACAACCATTGCATGATTTGTAACAATCAATGCCAATTATCTATAGCACAGAAACATGTAATTCACTGAAACAGGACTTTCTTCTTCCCTAGCTTCTCATAGCCAGTTTTGTTATATATATCCATCTGACTTCTTGCTTGATTTGGATCTATTCAGATCAAACCTTAACTAAAGCCAGAAGCATTTTGTTTTTAATAAATATATTCCCATCCTCCCAAATAAAATCTCTACTTCTAGGTGAGACAATAACATCCAACTTTTACTGTACTGTACTACTTCTAAGCAAATAAACTTAAAAATTCAGTTAAATGGTAATGTGCAGCTAAAGGGCTCTGAAGGTTTATCTATCACATGGCAGAAATCATTCTTTGTACAGCATCTGTATAAATATCCATAGGAGTTTCTGGTTATTTTTGAGCTACCTCACACCAGGAAGGTAACTAGGTAATGAAGAAAATCACGTCAAGTTTTATGAGATCTTTAGCAAAATGGCTTAAATTGAGCCATATTGGCTAATGCAGTCTGAAATCCTCCTCTATATATTCCACACAGCAGTATCTTGTCTGTGCAATCTGGTTACAAGTCAGGAGAAGGAGACAGCTGAAAACCTGGTGTGACCTTTTAATCCACAATGATTTCCACAGGAAAATCACTGCAGGAAAGGTACAAGTCAAAGCAATTAACTAGTAGTGTACACTCCACCTTTAATACCTGCTGATAGTGACAATTCAATAAAAAGATGAACATATTCCCATGCTTATTCTTTATGGGGTATTCAAGGAGCCACAACCCCATCTATGTATACTTTACTACTTCACTCAAAATTACCAAAGCATCCCAGTTTCAGGAATTGCTGGGCTGCAGTGAAGGCATGTTCAAAGTTCTGTCTGTTCAGCAGTATGGACACCAACACTGGCAACGTAACCGTTGAAGAGGCATGTGGGTATATGCAAAAATTTCATTCACCACAAAGAAAAGCAAAGCTAGTACAGAAGGATCCTAAATTAATCCAGTTCCTGTCTTCCCACTGACTTCCCTCAACATTGGAAAGACTTTGGTTTGGATTTTAGTCAAGTCTGGTTTACAGTGCCCAACTTTGTGTGTCATAAAAAACCACCGACCCTGCTGGAATGCCTTACTCATTACACAGCCCTGCAAAAATGATTAGCTACAATACAAGGCATTTCCCTTTGGGGACCAGAAAGGGTGAAGAAAGGGGATGGAGACTGACAGCTTGTGGTTTCTTATGCAGCAGCAAAAAAAAAATAAATAAGCAAGAGGAATACAGGATATAATGTGTTTACATTTGTCAAAACAAGTTTCCTGGAGACATGGAGGGTCCACGCTGCTGAGCTGTCACTTCTGCTTGAAACTGCTGCCTCATGCTATCAGGAGGTCAGTCACTGACCTACTTTCTGATGGGACTGAATTAATTTGCTACTTCTGTACACAAACCTTTTTTTATTTTTTTTAAAGGACTACTTAACAAACCCAGAAAAAGCTGCCTTTTATCCAACTTGGAGCTTCAACTGGTGCTGTGCAAGGCTATTACATACCCTGGCATGAGGCCCAGTGTGCTTGGGCTGCTTATTCTTTTGGAAAAATCTGTACAGAGTATTTTTAATGAGTTGACGCTGCAAATAACGTCTCTCCTTTTTGAACTTCTACACTACACTAATACCAGCGACTTAACCCACTACACACAATAAGAGAGGCCAGCACTCAAATAGGCTATGCTTTGTCTGGGTTGCTCCTGAAATAGATGCCTACCACTACAGGATTAGCTCCCCAAATAGACAGATGCATGGCACAATACACTTACAGGATTAAAACATAAAGTTATTAATAGAAAACAAGATGAGTAGGTGAAACTTATGAACTAAACACCTACCAATCCAATCATTCCCTGCACAGAGACAGCTAACCAGTGCTCACCAGGAGATGCTGGCATGCTAGGAGCCCTTAGACTAAAAAGCATTCTTGTCAGAAAGTGAAAGGGCAGAAGTAGTAGCAAAAGACATGCCACCTACATCCCCTCTTTGTTTAATGGCTACCTACACGCACATAACGTCCCTACCCAAACTCTTCCATTAAAATAAATCCATGGTGAAGGGTTTCACAGATCTTTCAAATACCTGGACCACCGAAACACTAGAAGTCAGCTCTTGAAATAATCCCTAACAATGCCACCCATTGAAAGCTTCATTGCTTAGGTGGACTCCTCTTCCCAGGTCCCTTGTGGGTAGCAGCGCTGCTGTTTGGAAACAGGACAGCCGTGTACCAACCCATGAAAGCAAGGCCATTCCGCGTTAAGGCTCTGGACTAACATTTGGAAGACGAGACCTCTTCAGCAACTTGGTCTCATATGCTCACCTCACCCTCCATCTGCTAAGCAAAGATAAGGATCTTCTCCAAGTGCTTGGCTTGCTTAGTACCAAAACATCGTGGGTGAGACTCACACTTCCCTTTGCATTTCCCCAGGGTCCAATCTAATAATAGAGGAGGTAGTACTGACTACCGTAATACAAGACGACTCTCAGTATCACAACAGATTTATGATCACTCGAGTTCCTGGACTTGATTAGGTTCATGTTGCCAAAGATAACTATGCCAAACCTAGCACTTGCAACTGCAAATGCGTTCTTGTCAACCTTTTTAGCTTTCATCTGTGCATATTTACAAGCCCTGAATCTGAAGTTCAAATAAATCCAGTAATTCACTCAAACCCACCAGGACTTGAAAACATTAGGGAAGTGTCAAGATGTCATTGAGCTTGTTCTGCAGAAAAGAGTGCTTTATAGTTTCAGAAAGAAATAGACAAGGGAGCTATTTAATGAGATGGTGGCATATTGAAACATGGATAGATAAGTAATTAATAGCTACCATCTCTAAGTGAAAACTTTTCTGAGTGGAAAAACAGCTTATATGAAAAACTACAAGTCAACTGCTGCCATTTTTGGATGGATAAGAACTGTCATGCATGTAAGCATCTCCATTAACATGAAGGATTTTACTCCTTTAAGCAATTCACAAAGACTTTCACATAGAACAGCATGTGGGAAGCAAGGAACTAACAGAAGGAGACACCAAAGAACTGTTGATATTCGCAACTAGAATTCTAATGAAAAATGTTATCAGGAATACATGAAAACAGGAGAGAACTGCCGTGAGAAGCTGAAGCTTTAATCCCTTAGGATCAAGAGAAACTACACAGTTGTATAGGTGCTATCATTAGTGTGCAAAATATTGGCCAAATAATTTCTTTATTTTGGTAGCTCAAAACATTTCATTATTTCAAAAGTCCAATAGTCAAGCAGCAGATCACCCAGTGAAGAACCCTCTTAACCCTGATGTTCAGGTTTCTTTAGCAAATTTCTCTACAGCTTCAAGTGGAACATATGGCACCTTAAAGTAAACAAAACAGGAGAGGGGAAAAATAGTCATGCTTCAAGAAATAGGAAGTATAAACCTATTAATTAAGCATTTAATTCCTTTTATCCCTCATGTCTATCTTCATAGGTACTCTCGGCAATCAACCAATTTTGGGATTTACTGCTGTCATGCCAATTGTGGCAGTACTTCAGCTAAAAAGGCACTGTCAAACATAATGAAGTTTCCCTTCAGCTTGCTCCCACACTGTTGCTGTGTACAGCACACATGCTGCCTGGTGAGGGGAGCTGGGGGCAAGGCTTGATCTGCCCTAGGATGCTGACCCATCCTAGGTAGAAATGGCACAATTGAGTCACTCCAATGGTCGATACTATGTGCTATAGAAACCACCTCACACCCTCCTATACAACACACAAATAAAACCCAGTGGTGCATTTTTGTCCAGCTTAGTGGTGGACTTGGCAGTGTTGGGTTAAAAGTTGGACTCGATGACCATAAAGGTCTTTTCCAACCTAAACAATTCTATGACTCTTTTCCAACCTGCACATGCCTTGGACTGAGGCACATGATAAACATTAAAAAATTTACTAGCGTTTTACTATTACAGCTCAACCTCTCACTTGAATCCATGGACATCATCCCCTGTACTTCACCCAGTGATGCTGCACACAGAGTACAAACAAGAATCTGGCAGAGGGATTCCCCGTTGTGAAGGAGAATATACATCTCTCTGTTTCTAACAGTTTATTTTCACAGTGGTCCTGTGCTCCTGTGGGAACTGGTGTTGGCAGAAATCAAATTGTAGGTCAGGGCTTATAAGGCTTTGAAATACATAGGGATAGTCACTGACAACGAGCTGTGCATTTGTATCTGCTGACTCAGGCAAAGAAGGCACTACTGATGTCCTGGCTGTAAACTGCATTTAAAACGCACGTTTGGCTGCTTCACCTGAATTATCCCTTATCCCTGCTTTCAGTCCCTAGTATCCTCTGGCCTGGCAGCTGATGCTCCCAAGTGGCTTGTGGCAGTGGCCATCTGAAGCCAGTGACCCAGGCTACTGGCTCCTGGGGCAGGGACTGTCACCCTGCTGTCACCCAGCACACAGCACAGCGGGGCCCTAATTCACTCAGCCTCTGGGCATCACTGCAGCATAAATGAGGATAACCTAAATGCCAACAGAGGGCACATACTCAGCCCTGCAACAACAGCACTCTTTACAGCAAACACCTCATATCCCAGAGCTTGAAACAGAAATTTCTGTGACAAAACCTTCACAATGTGAAAGTACTAAAAAACCATCAAGCTGCACTGTTTGGCATCTCATATTCCAACTCTTGCGAGAAGTCCAAATGGCTCAAATACAAATCTGTAATACTGCTCTCTGAGTAACAGCTATTTTAAACCAATTTTGGCAGATGCTAAGAATTGTAAGCAGGATGCCAGCTGTATGGCTCCTTGAGTCCTTCTCCTGGATCCATCCAGCCAGCAGCAGTGACGGGACACCCTCCTGCTCTGCTAAGGAAGCTCTGACACCTTCACCTTCCTTTCATCCCAAGTGTGCTGGGTTCCTGCAGCAAGGAGAGCTTGCCTTTGCTACTCCAAGGACAGAGGAATATCACCAATAAAAATCAGAATCTTCCAAGTTTCAAAAGTTCCCTTCCAAAAAACAAGCCTTAAAAAGAGAATAGACAATGAGCTGCACAACATTTTTTACAGGCACTCATTTGAGATGACCCATGTCATTAATTCACTTGACCACTTCACATTTCCTAAGTTATAGCAATAAGCAGTATAAAAGCTTTTACAATCATGCATAATCATGTCCCATTTTTGCTTTATGTATAGAAGTGCTTAGCGTAGTTTGTCATTTATCAGCAAAAATTAACATCCCGCCACAAATACATGGACTGTGACATCAATTTACAGATGCCCAAACATCAAACACTTGCTGATCATGGTCACTTCCCTGCTGCTCTCTACCCTTCCCAGCAGCCTTCTCTGAAATCCCTCAGTGTTCACCAGCTTTCTGAGCACCAGCCTACCCACAAGTGTGGCTGGTACACAACTTGCCATTTAGCAGTTTCCTTTCCCTGGATCTCTAGGCTACACAAAGCTCCCATCCCAGACTCCTATCCGGGACTTCATGATGGGAGGGTGAGATTATGCTTTGTGACCCCACAGCACAAGTTACAGTGCATTAAACTAAATATAACAAAATATAAGCAAAAATAAGGAAAGGTCTACAATAAGCAAATCCCACTTTTTCAATGCACACCACAGGAACACACATATCCACAAAAGGGATTAGGTAATACTTTTTTTGGATGGAGGGAGATGGAGAGGTCAAGCCAGAAAACCTGAGAAGTAAAAGCAGAATTATTCAACAAAGTGATGGCACCGCAGAAAGAAGGGATTTTTTTTGCACAACTGCAGCAAGGCCTGCAGGGACAGGGGGAAGCAGAGGGGATGGGAAGGAATGATGTTCAAACAGCAGTGCTGGCAGAGTGTGAGGTCAGTCAAAGGAGGTCATGTCATTCCAGCAGAAAATCCTGCTGGAATTATCCTACTGGGCAAGAATGATCGTACTCACAGAAAGACTGCCACGCGCAGTCTTGGTCAAACTAAGTCAACCAGGGCTCCAGCTACGGAAAAACAAATCCCAGGAAGCAAGGCCATTCCGAACAAACTGGACACAGACAGACTGCAGCTGCTGAAACACATAACTGGAGTGACATAATATTAGAACATATTTTTATGCTTACTAAGACAACAACAAACCCAAGCCTGAAGCTGTATTTTGGGCACACTAGCTCAAACTATCTTTAGACAGGAAAAGTGTGTGTGTGTGTGTACAGATGTTCCAGCAGGCACGGAGACCAGAGATCTGAAAAAAGCACTCGTTCAGTTCCGAACCTTATAAAAATCGTCTGTTGCAAATAAGGGTGGGGATAAATACACCCGACAATGCTGAAACAAAATGAAAACAAAAAGCAGGCAAGAAGCCAGTAGTTGGTCAGGGACTGGTGAGGTAGAGTGTCTCCATGCCTTCTCCAGCTTTACTTCTCCCAACAGATGTTTCCAGGTGTTACCCCCTCCTGCAGTCCCCCTGCTATGTTTTACTCCTCCTGCCAGCTCTTTCATCCAGCTTTCACAGCTGCTCTCTTGGAAGCACGACTGTAGCTATAAATTCATGTCTACACATCTGTAATAAAAATTGTTTTTGTAAAAGCTATTCTTCTTCCCTATCGATGGCGACACAAATGAAACAGAATCGCTGGCAATTCAGGGGTCTCACTGCAGCTTTAATCACTGATCAAGAGAGAGAGCAATACTCTCTCTCACAAGGAAAACAGTAATAACAAAACTTTATATATATATATATGAATTATTTCTATTTGTGAAGAATTGAAAGATACAAGAAATGGCCTCAAAGCTCTTTTTCCATGGAACAGCTATTATTTTTTAAGTGAAACATGATTATCACCTTGCTCCAGAAAACACATCTACATGCCTTCTCCTTTGCCCTCTTGGATGTAAGGAAATCCTTGGGGCCACAACTGAAGCGAGCAATGCTTTCAAGGTTTCTAAAGTGACTCAAGCAAGCCAACAGTACAAAAGACTCTGCTCACCTCATAAACTCCAAATCTTTCTTAATCTTCAGCCTGTGGCAAAGCAGAAATCCCAAAGCTTGTGCTTTGGGCATGATACAGAAGTGACCATTCCTGCAAGCAGCGCTTGTACAAAAAAACTGATTTGCATGGAGGCACATCTCCCTTGTGTTCAATCTGCCTTTATGGCAAATAAATCAGCCATGGGCAAGCATCAACTTAATACTGACAGGGCAAATTCCAGGCATGAAGTCCTAGAAGAAAAAGTATAGCTTTAGGTGATGGAGACTGGCCACCAGCCTGCTGTTGGTAGGGTAATGGAGGAATCAGATAAAGAAACACAAAATTGCAACGACAGGAGCGAAAAGAGATTGCAAAGAGACTGATTTAAAAAACCAAGAAAGAGCTAAAGCAGGGAAGTTTGACAGACAGGGACAGCACTTGTGGAAGAAGCTGACATTGCATTTTTATAACATGGGCAGGGCAGTAGGAGCAGAGCTCAGCATTGGAGCTGGAAGGGACTGGTCCACCCTGGTGACTGCCTCTGCCTCCAGGAGAGGCCGGGACCTCTCATAAGCTCCTTGGCTCTGTGTGCAACCAGCACAACAGGGCTCTGCCTACAATGGGTGTGCCGTGCCACTGCTACTACAGCGTGACAGCAGCTTCCCAACATGTAAGGAGGTGCCTGTGATATCAGTGCTGCAGTGGTATTTGCTGCAATTTTTGTTAAGGTTTTCATAGTTAGCTAAGCCATTCTTGTTTTTATTGAAATTCACACATGCACATAGTACTTAAGAGAGAGAAGAGGGGTGAAAATAAGAAGCTGAATTGAAAGTTCAGCTTCTTCCAACTTAATCTGTTAGTAGGTTCGTCATCATTTTTTGACAGAATAATCTTTCCACGGTGAATTATTTTCACTGGAAAAAAAGACGAGACCAATAAATTGCTGGATAAAACTGTGCTTTAAATAATAAAGCAATTAATGGCATTTTAGCAAGAACACATTCTTCTCTCCAGAAATAAAATCCCTATTTCATCTCATCTAAATTGCTTGGTCAGCTTCAAATAAGCACAATATAAATCTCTTTCCCATACTGCTGCTGTTATCTATGATAAAGGGAAGAGACAGAAGGTAATCCTGTGTTCTGTATTCACTGACACATCATTTTCATGCTACACTACACTGTAATTTATTTCTAATGGGATAAACCTCTTGTAGTCTTCCTGCATTGTTCAGCCACACACGCATCCCCAACTGGTACCAAGACTGTAGGACTGGCAGGTGCAACACACAGGGACCCTGCCTGGTGGATTTAGGATGTCTGCTGCACACTTCAGCAAAGCTACAGCTGTGAAAATAAACAGAGAGACTGTATAATTAAGGTACGCTTTTATTCCTTCCCACCCACTGCCTCCTGCAAGCAAGGCAGTCAAAGAGTATGACACTTTTCAGTACTTCTTGTAATTTCCAACCAAACTTTTCATGTTTTATCTAATCGGTTTGAGATGATGCAAAAAGACATGTGGAGCTGTGAGATTAAAGGGCACAGAAAGCAGTTGAAAGTGAGAAGTCCTTACGGTCTTAGCCACAGCAGAGGTATAGTTTCATACGAAGGAAAATATCTTTGAAACTCTTTCTCCTGTCCTCATCAAGAGGAATATAAGAAGTAAGTAAACCAACGTATGAAAATCAAGCTGGGGCCAAGAAAAGCTACATTTTTGTTTACAATATTTTCATTGCATTTCGCAGAAGAAGATAAAACCTATGGCTCAACGCTTACAAAAACTTTCTTCAAATTAAAAGTTTGGACTGAAGATCCAGTTATTCCTGATGCAATCTTGAAATGGATAGGTGCAAACAGAAGGCTACCTATGATATTCCTGCAGAAATTAATGTATTTTAGAGAATATCCCCACTAATTTGTACAACACTTTTCTTTGTCAAAATGTGCAAGACCACCACAGATATTTAAGCTTCTGATGGTGAATAAACACTATTGTGAAGCACCATGACTTAAAGAGACAAGAATTTCAGTTTTACAGTGCCTTTCACACCCACTTCACCAGCTCTGCTGATTGCTACACTCACATACAGAGGACATCTTACAAAGTAAAATATTGTCTAATTAGCTGTCTACTATCTGGCTACTTCTATGGCCCAATCACTCCAGCCGTTTACAAAAGGATTAATTCCGCCTGATTCAGAGGCAAGGTAGAAACCTGCAGCTGTGACAGTCAGCTCTGCAGATTCCCTTTACCCTCGATGCAAAGTGACAGTCCCTTCCAGGGCACACGTCCACCACTGCAGGTACCCATCTTCGAGGCAGCGAATTAACCCCTTGCTGCCTAGGGAAGGGACTAAGAGCTCCACTGTGGCCACCTGCACACGGACCAACTCCAGCTCAAAGGGGCCTGGCAGCAGGAGAGCTGGTCCTGGGCAAAGGTCACTTACGGCAGCGTTTCAGCTGCTTTGCCATCTCCAGCTGGACTGGGGTCCTCAGTGCACCCCAAGCCCCTGGGACGGATGGCGACAGCAACAGCCAGTCTGCAGAGAACAGGCAGGAGAAATACAACGCCAGGCACCAGCAGCAGGGCTGCAGCTGCTTTATATTGCTTCTTGCTGCAGATTATGAATGCTAGCTCTGGTTTACCAACAATTCATGCTTCAAAAATTTGATACAATACCCCAAAGGCTAATTCCTCCTGAACTCCATCCTTGCTGCCACAATCAATTTGCATTATGACTTTGTTCTGGGGATGTATCTGCAACCACTTATGTGAGGGGCCCAAATGACTTGATCCAGCCCAGCCTAGGCAGGCAGTGCTGCTCACGTCCACGCTGGGTCATGGGCGAAGGGAAGCGGTCCCAGCGAGGCTGGCTACTATTTTAGCAGGGATTCCAGCTGAGATCCTGCGAGTGAAGATCCCAGCAGAAACCACCAAGCAGCCTTGCCAGATGCTCCTGGGGCTCCACAGAGCACTGGCCGAGGAAGCCCTTGGGCAGTCAGATCTGCTCCCACAGCAAGGACCAAGCTCTGGCAACAGGCCTCTGCTGCATCCCAACCTACCTACAGGGTTTGCTGCCAGGCTGTATTCTGATGTCTGCTGATGTCAAAATTTCAAATACAGAAGATCCTGTGTTCATTTAAGTTTTACTCATCTGAAACGTCCTCTTAAATGCAATCCAGATGAGCTCCTTGGTGTGGATCGTGACTGCCCTTCCCGTCTGCAGCCTCACTTAGCAGACTGTGCTCAAAAGGGAGCAGAATCATTTTAGATAGACTGCCTTTCACTGTGGTTGGAAAGGGGACCCTTGATCATGCGCCCAAGGTCATACCCTGCTTTCTGAGCATCTCTGGAGAGGGATGGCAGCGTAAGTCACACCACCAGCTCAGGAAAGCACTGTGGGTGTCTTTACTGAGCTGCTTCTGCTGCCTACCAGTTCTCAAAGGCAAAACGCATGGCTTAGCTCTCTCCAGCAAATAGGTGACTTTGTCCACTGGCTACAGACACAAAAAGATAGCATCATGTGAAGCATGCAGGTGTGTCTGCACCTACTGCCACGGGTCACCCTGCTGCTGCAGAGGGGCCAGCTGCATGAAACAGGGCAGGCTGAAAGAAAACCCTCAAAAGAGATGCTTGGTCCCAGATTTGTAGTACCCAGGAGTCAAAGCTATCCTGCAAGCCTACAGGGGAAGAATTGATAGGGCTAAACCTGGCTAGATACCACCTGGTCATGGTAAACCATAATAAATGCCTCTGAGGCATGTGCAAGTAAAAAAGCATGCTTAAATTGGGATTGTCACTCCAAACATGACAGAAAGCTTTGGTTTGGGTGCTAGAACAGTCTCCCTAGGCACAGGGCTGGGATCTTCTCGCCTCAGCCTTTCAAAGCTAGGCTGAATGAGAAATAGTAGGAGTTTGTCTGGAAAAGCATGAGCAGATGATAGAATCAGTCTTTGCTGCCTTAAATTTTTAACTCTCTGAAAAATCAGCTTCTTATCCAATTGGCAGGTGACACCACCACTAGAAATAATCACTTGATGGCTGTCCCCCAGCGTAAATGTCAAAAGAGAAGCAGCAGAAGTGAGGTAGCAAAACTGGCCTAGCAAGAGGGGTGCAAATTGCTTCAATCCTGACACACAAGGGGCTAAGATGCAGTGATAAAAGCAAGGGGAATTAATAGGGTCTGGTAATTTTTCTAAGAAAGCAGAGTTTGCATACAGGAACCAGAATTATAAAGAACGAGTAACTGAAGAATCTATTTGTACTATTGACTGAAACACAACATGGGATGTTATTTTTGTCCCCACGTTCTACAAACTGGACTAAAATTGCAGAACCTAAACAGTTTTTTTACTCTAGTAACTGCCATCATCTAAAACACCAGCTGAACGAAACTCACAAAATTGTATTAAATATAACATACAAGCACTTTGTACATACAGTACATAGCTAAGGGCTAGGTGTCCTTCACCTCTGATGACAATCTGTACCTACACTTACACCATGTTAGGCCATTTATAAATAAAGCTACAAGCAACTTCTTTATTCTCAGTGCAGTGTGTGAAACAAATGTTTTTTTTTTTCCATTTCCACAGAAACTTACTTCACCTACTAGCCCCTCAGGACAGCTTGTAAAACTAGAAAAAGTAATGTAGTGTCCACTGCTTCTAATTAAAATCTTACAGTCTTGTGGTCAGAGAGCTCTGGAGAACTGGGGAGGTCGTGTGGCCTCCTTGAGGTCAGACAGCAAAAGCACACTAGACCAGAGATCACAGATTTCTTGGCTTGTCCATGCAGTGCAGCCCTCCGCAGCCTGAGCCAGAAATGCCGTCACTGGGAAGCTGTGGTTCCTCTCAGAAAGCTGACTTTAAATGGTCTAGATCTCTAAAGGAGAAAATCCCACATAAGCACACCCTCCCTCCCCACCACTCCCCTGAGGGTACCAAGAGTAACTTTTTCCCCCAAAGCCTTCTTGCACCTGCAGATGTTGCTCTGGGAGCCAATGTGGTTCCAAAGTCTGTGCCAATCTTTAGCCACTCTGCAGTTTTTCTGTACCGCTGAGTGCCAGTAAGTGTTCACACTCCAAGCAATATCTGGTCTGACCATTTGCATGTTCTCCAGCTGCTTTAGAGCCCATCTGCTCAGACAGGATTGCTGGCTCCACTCACTGCACACGACCCAATGTTTCCATTGCTTACCCTGGAGAACTTGGGGGACACACTGGTGAGGAAGTGACAGATCTTTGCATTTGTGACACATTCACTCCGTCTGTTACCTAGTATTTTCCTCAGGTATTTACCTCTGGAGGCATGAGACATCTTTGCCTCTGGTAAGTTTCCAGTACTCACATCCACATGTTAAGATGGAAATAACATCTGAGTGTAAGACTCCTAGTTTGGTCTTTACATTTGTATTTTCAATGACTAATTTTGTTTAAGTTGGTAAACGCAGCTGTTGCCTTGCCAGTTGGTGACATTTCCTTTTGGACTTCCCCCCTGGTTGGTGTGTCTCTGCCAAGACATGTAAATTGACTCATTTCTTGTATTCCTTTGCCTTTTTATACAATCCTTCAGTAGGAATTTGCAAAAGGTTTCTTGAGATTTGTTTCCTTAAATAATTATTAGCCCTGCAATGCCAGACAGTCTTTTCTTACATGTTTTTTTGAACTGTCACTTAAGCACCCCATGCTCAGGATGCTGGATCTAACTGATGTAACAGCTCACTATACTACATCCAGCTGTACTTTTTCTTACAGTGACTTGGCCATGTCACCTTCCACTCAACAGCAACCTTGGTGACAGAATGCACACTGGTTTTACATCAGCGTTATCCACGATGAACCATTCATGCAGCTACTTGCTTCAATGGCTCGAGCTTGTCAGTGACTTCACAGCCATTATAAATACGTACTTGAAAAGAATAGTCTGCTAAAAAAGGTAATAAACATATTAGCACCAAGAGCTCCAAACAGACAACTGCATCAAACTGGCAGGTGATCTGCCTCAAGCCAGGGAGCAGGAGGCTATCTAAAATCTGGATAGCAGAGGCCATCCAAAAATCTGGCCATTGCTTTATGTCCTGAATTGAAATGTCTGAGCTGAAGCCGTAAGAGAAAAAAATTAGAATCTCTGTTAGTCATTTTGCTTTGAGTTTTCTTCATTCTTGATGCTTGTACCAGTGAAAGGAGCAGAACTTCTCCTCAACTTTTGCAATCGCTTGCATAACCTGTCTGAAATACTTTATCTGAAATGCAATTTTTTTGTATCAGTTGAATTATGTTAATTTTTTCATATTCCTGTATTTCTTGAACCCAGCAACTATTCATTCAACCATTTTTCAGCAATGGTCTCTACCTCCAGCTACTCCAAACTGTGGTTTTAGACAGCTTTTCACATCTGTCTTTGTGCTATGAGACAGCATCTCTACTTTGGGATTTTCAATTCCTTTGGCAAAGTCACAGTGCTCCTCCCACCATCATCATCCTTCTCCTGTCACTAAATAGCTTTCACCTGCTAACCTCAGACTGGCCTATTGGATGGTAGAACCTGGTCTGTTGAGCAAAGGGAATAGCTTTTTCAAGAACTACATCAGCTTCTTGGCAAGGCTATCTTCTTATTTCTCTTGGGGCCTCTATTCTTGCTCTGAAACTGATTTTCCTGCCGAGTTTGCTGGATGCATTCAAATGTCCAATGCTGGTTTTGGTGTTTCCATCCTTGGAAAGCCCACTATCTGGGATTGCTCAGCTGAAAATCAGTTACATTTAAAGCAACATATGGCATGTTCACTTAAACAGTAAAACTAATTTACTAATTCTTCTTACTAATTCTCCTGCACTTTTTTCTCTCTCTTTTTTTTTCTTTTTCATATCATCACAAAAAAATAATCACTTCTATTGCATCCTAAGATGTGCTGAACATAAACACTGTGTTTGTCTCCAATACACTCCGACCACAACAATTCCACCAGCTGCTGTGGGGACACTATGTCCAGGCATCACCAAGAGCCCAGAGAGCAGGCAGAGTTCTGCCAGGCTCCATGTTATTGCTCTGGAGACAGAAAATGACATTTGGCCATTCATTCCTCTGTTCTGTCACTGTCCCTAACCCCAAGAAAGAAGTCTTCCTTTTAGTAAGCAGAGGTCAGCCAAGGAATTTGGTCCGAATCTGCTGACAGCTCTTATCGCAGTAGTTGTCTGTTGGTAATACCGTGTAATTGTCATTTCATGTGCTGCGTTTGAAATCTAGTTCAGAGCAATCGACCACTAATTGGTTCCCAGTCTACAAGCTATTTTTCTGCCTTGGAAGTCATAATTAATGCTACTCCCTCCGAGTTATCATCATCATGTTTCATGAATATATTATAGCTTTGTTTTCATTCTTAAGATTGCTCTTCATCAATTCCTGGTCACAGACAGTTTGCTTATTCAAAGGATTTTACTTACTCTATTCCTCCATCTCCGTCACCTGCATCTCTTTTGTTGTTGCAGCCTTTATTTCACTGTTCCAGAAACCTACTTTCTGTGGTTAATTCTTTTTTTTCCAAACCTTTCCCTAAAGAACTCTTCAGAGGCTTGCCTGGCTCACGGNAAGGTCAGTTGAAACCTTGATTTGGCCTCTGGGTTCAAGTGGTAGCCATGCACTGCCAGTAGCTAAAGGAGCACAACAGTTTTCCTGTCACCTACATTCTACTTAAGAATAAGGATGCTGCAAGATGAAAAGATTCTGGGTACTCACACTTTACAGTAACAGCAGCCATTTCAATACCTGGCTTAAAAAAGAAACCACATCTTACATCTCAGAAATGGCTGTGTTCTGTCTCCAGAGCTGATGTAAACTGCTCATACCTTCTTCTGCATGACATTTTGCATTGCCTCCCTCCCTCACCCCCAGCACACTAATATGTTGGTAGTTGTCACCACTTGCATCTTATGTAGGTTCACATTAGACTCCCTAAATATGGTGAAACACAGAAACTTAACACCTACCAGAGCTGGGAGAAAAAAATTCATAAAAATTTTTTTTGGCTACTGAACTAACTCATATTCTTCTACACTTAAGAGTGTTATTTGGTTCAGCAGATGGAGAATTAAAAGAAAGGTCCCTTTTGCCAACAATTTCTACTACCTCTTGTGAGAGACGTTAGCTACACTTGGGCCCTACAGTAATTTTGGACCTGACAATGGGTAAACTGTAAGGAAAAAGCGGACTTTGCACTCGAACAGTCAAGCCATAGACCTGAAATAATAACGTTCAAAAGTCAGGTTCGAGGGAGAGCCAAAATGGGCCAGCAGTGTTGTAAACAAAAGTTGTTCATCCTTGCAAAAAGCCCAGTCTTTCAGGGAGACACGCTCCACAGAGAGGAAGGAAATTTCAACCCAGGGGGCCAGTACCTGGGACTTGCTATATCATTTTTCCACAGCAAAACTGTAGTGGGTAACTATTGACGAAACGACAGATGAAGAAGCCAAATCAGGATTGTCAGGGACTCCTCTAAAAATCTACAGGATGGACAATGGATTAGGTCAGTGCACGAGGTCATCTGCACTGAGGGTGTCATCTCTAGCACCAGCCAAATGGGCTGGGAGATGGGGTGGGGAGAGAGAAGGAGGAAAACCACAGTTCAGGGTGAAAGAGTTTTCTGGTTAAAAAATGAGACCATAAAAAAATGCTGTTTCTGAGATACTGGGAAATGAGTGGCAGTCTTTCAATCGTAACAGAAGACAGAAACAGGGAAGACAAAGAAGATATATGTTCCGAACATAAAAAACCAGAGATGTCTTAATGATATTTGCAGATAACAAGCTCTCAAGTAGTATAAATACAGTCTGAGCAAGTGGAACCAATATATAGCTTGCTTTAAAAAAGACAAACCATCTGCATTTCACCTCTTCATGTTAATACACTGTAATAAACAAGCAGCAATGGAAAGCGAACAACACGTAACCTGGGCTGAGTTAAAAACTTTCTTGTATAACCCCAAGCAACTACTTTGTGCCTCAGCTTATACATACATAAAAACTGTATATACTACAATTAGTGTCTCTAAGGTGAGTTTAATTAAAATTTAATGGTTAAAGTACTGTTTCAATGTATAATTTGAGAAAAGTTATGCAATTTTTGCCATTTATGGTTATCTGATACATCATTTCTCCCTAGAAAATACAGGTTTTTTTGAGAGTACAGAGCATAAAAAAATGACCTGTGTTTCTGAAACAGAAAGAGGCTGGAATCCACGTGCTCAAATCCAGACTTTAAAATGACATAAGCGACACTCCTAGACAGTCTGGGCCATCATGTTGTGGAGTTACCTCCCTCCTGCTGAGAAAGTGATCAGCAGGAGCATACAGGACATGGCCGGTGCCTGACTGCACTAACTCCCTACACTAAGTGCCCAGGAAAGAACTTCCAGTGTAGTTTTTTACAAGCCAAAGGCAGGTGTCTGAATAAATACAGGTGTCTGAAAAATCTGTAACTAGTAGGTCTCAGAGGGAGCAAAGAGAAATTTGAAGGAAGACTGAGATGACTATTTCAGATTCCCAAGAGGACAGCTAGTTTCTGTTGCCCCAAGTAATAAAAATATTGCTTCATTTGCTTTGATTATGTATTTCAATTTTCTGATACCTGATATTCTTTGCTTGGCCTCCTAATGGCTAGACAACAATTCTGTGCATGACTGCGTGGCAATTTTGTTTCTGCATCCTGATAATTACACCTCTTTGATGGAGCATTTTTTTAATACCATCTGTAGATAAGCTGATCTGCTGTCAAACCCATTGAGATTGGGTTCTCAGCTTTTGGTTTTATTAAGTGTAGGCATGGAAAGGCAAGAACTGAAGCATCAGCTCAAACAGGAATGAGCTCCAATCCCTGTTCCCAAAAGCAAGAACTTTGAGATATGTGCAGGGGGCACACAGGGCCACCTTCACCTTAGGGCCACTTTCACTCCTCCACTTCTGTAACTCTTGTCTTCCATTTTAGCACCTGTTGAGCAGACAGAAGAAGAAATACTTGGGGGAAGAATGCCAAGGGAAGACTTCCTTGCAGAACATTTTTGTTTCGTTGTTCATTAGCAGGTAGGCGACAGCCGTACATATCAACGTGGGTGAACACATGGGGCTTTCATGGAAGACAGAGTGCCAACGTTAATTCCCAGGAGATTCATCTCACTTACAAGACGCCCACATTCACACTGAAATCACAGCTGCACCAGCTACTGTCATCTTGGATCCTCTGCTCTCAAGATGTGGTTAAAGATACCTTAAATCACAATGCCATCTCCCATTATCCCAAGTCCGCTGTCAGCAGACTCAAAATCAGGATCCTTCGTAGTAATGGAGGGATTTACCAACACCTTTACCACTAATATAATCTGCTAAGAAAGCAATTTTCATCATCTGTTTTGAATTATACATTAGTGTGATCACTTATTCCTTATCAAGCTCATAGAACAACAGCACTGAAGATCAGCAACACAGGAGCTCCTAGTGTTTGCAACTTGCTTACAGGACCCAAATCTAAGAGACAGCATCACTGCATTTAGAAATGTCACATCAAGGTTTCCAGTAGCTTCAACATTTCCCATTTCATTAAATGAAAGAAGGAGTGGAGAAAGGAAAAAAACGTATTTCTGCTCCACTTACTTGACAAATGCAAGAAACTGCATCTAGATCAACTGACACAACCTCTCTGAATCTTGCTGAAACACACAAACAAAGCAAGAATAACCCAGGCAACTAGAATTTGCTTCCATGATTAGGACAAATGGTTTAAAACCCAGAAAGTTTTGGATACCTTGGTTGAATGCTGCCAAATTAATAACTGCACACAGGTATACAACAAATAGCAGGTTTCAGAATTCAGCTCCTATCCATCTACATCACCTCAGTGGTAATCAACAGATTAACTTGGTATGACAATTTAGCTACAAGTCTCAGCCTGGAAGCACTTCCCTCCCCCTACACCTAAATCACAGTCAGAAATGCTCTGAAGGAGATTAGGGAGATGACTTTGCCAAGCACAAGATGCTGACCTAAATGTGTTCCTCTTTAAGTAGGTGGAGGTTCTAAATTTGACTGAAATGGCAATGTTCAGTCCAGCCCTTTTGTGTTTTTCAAGATTTGTAAAAGATTTTAAAGCTTCTCATTTCTCTTAAAGCGGGTTTTACTATCTCTAGAAATATTTTCTGCTCTTAGCCTTTTTGCTATACACATACTGACAAATTGCATACACACATTTTCTGCCGATATCTCTAGAAATATTTTCTGCTCTTAGCCTTTTTGCTATACACATACTGACAAATTGCATACACACATTTTCTGCCGAATCTAGAGAAATTACGGGGTTTGAGCTTCACCTGCTACATCTGAAAAAATTAACAGCTGCAGGTGATGCTCTGGCTTGTGCCAGCGCTTGGTAGTGGTGTTCTAGTGTACAAGAGGGATGGCAGCTTCATCGAACAACATGCTCTGTAAGCTTTTACACTGTAAGCAAGGAGATCCCAAAATATAGGCTGCAGCATTTCTTATTTTCATCCATACGACACTGTTAAATCAAAGGGATTTACATGGATTAGCAAAGGACAAAATTATCCAATTTTAGTAATGGTAAAATGACGTTAAGATTATAACCCATCTCACACCCCCCAAGATTAATTACTTCCCAATTCAATATATCGAAAGGCTCTTTCTGCCTAACAGAGTCATGTCAAATGAAAATAAAAGAGCAGGTTTTTTTTCCTTTTTTATTTTCTGTTTTAGACATGATGTATTTTAAAACTGAAAGAATTAATTGGTTCATTTTCTTTGAAGAGTGAAAAAGGAGCACAGGCTTCTATGATGCTTGGTTAGAAACATCAGACTGTGGCTGCTGACAACTCACTGAACCCTGAACTGTGACATCACAGCTGGCCAGAGTGTAATTCTGTTTGGAAGATGGAGCTCTCTTACACACCAGTGAGGTTGCTGCTCTCCCCCCCCACCCCACCCCCCGCCCCCAGCTGCTCCTGAGATTCTCACACGTGAATAACTGCACCTGTATGGGAACATTCAGAGAAACTGTCACACTGGTTTTGAAATGATAACCAGAAAACTAATACACACTGTGGTATTAGTTCTGCTTAACTTTATAAGAGCTTGAATTTTAGATTTTATTAGCTTCTGCAAGGCTGAATTTCCCAGAATGATGTAACTAGTATCTCAAAATAATCTTAAAATGTTTTTTTCTGTCCTCACACTACAGCTCTACATCTCCCCTCAGCTGAGCTATGTCTAGAATAGCTAATCTGAGATCAACTCACACATTGGTTTCTAAGGGACACAAATATAAAGTGGGCTGAAGGATACCTAGGATGACGCAGAGAAACGTGTTTTGCACACATGCAGGGACACAACCACTTTGGCACGGTGGTGAGGAATCCTCAGCCGCCGAAGGACACTTGGCAGCTGCCTGCCCGCACGCCGCTCCCGGTGCACGGCCTCCGCGAGCCCACCGGGCCCAGCCCAGCCTACAGCTACAGAGCGCGGCTCCACCGCAGCTGCTGACAAACAGGAGCTACTTGCTGTTAGTCCAGTGAAGAGCGCTAAAGGCAGCAAGCTCTTAACACAGAGCCCGTGAGGACACCTGCTCAAATATCTGGCCTCAAGTGCTGGTTGGGGGCTGTACCTGAGGCTGTGACAAAACCCGGGGCAACTCAGGCTAAGGTGGTCCCGGTCCACACACAGCTTCATGATCCCAGGGTGGGCAACTCTGAGAGCATCCCCAGCTGAACTCCTGGGAGTCGTACACCTAGACGTGTCATCTTCCTCCATAAGGCAGATCTGGCTGCTTTGCTTGAAGCTGCTTGCACCCATCCCTCCATCAGCAAATGCAGGGGCTGGTTTACAGTCCCTGTCCTGGGAACTGAGTCTCCGCAGGGCTGCATGTGTGCACCACACAGTTTAAGCACTTAGGGACTGCTCAGAGTGAAATGCATAAAATGCTAATGTATTACTCGACTCCTACAATATTTTTAAATAGCATCTCCGGTATATAGAACTATTTTACAAGCAAGTCAGTGTTCCATGACACCAAAGATTTTTATTTTATCTTTTAAAGTTTAAATATCAGTGAAAAGTGGGTGTTGATAGGATCTGCCAGCAGCACAAACAAAATGTATGAATCCAGACTAGAAATGAAACGATCTCTCCACAACAGGGAAAGTAAGGCAGCACAATGGAAAAATATTCCACAATACACAGAACCTTGAAAGTGTTGAACAAGCAAGTAGAACAAAGATTTCAAAGCACATTTGGACATGTGCTTCTTCAAGCAACATGTCAAAAACACTACCTTCTCCTCCCCTTCTTCTTGACAGATGGTCTGACTGGGCCCAAAGCCACACCACCAAGCTGTGATCTTGGCAAAATCCACAAGGTAAATAAGGCTGGGCACAAAGTACAACTGGATGGGAGGCATGTGAGCGCTGAAGGATGAGATCCTGACGACTCAGACAGCAGCGCAATCTCATCTGAAACAATGCTCCAGCACAGTGCCAGGAGTGCTCTAGAGATAAACACAACATAGCCAGGGCTGCATCCATCTCCAGTTCAGGAGATGTTTAAAAGGTTAAACACTTTTCTATTTAAAAGGTTAAACACTTCAAGTTTCCTAGGCAAATCCTAACTATCTTCATTTTATTTCAAGCTACTACAAAAAAAACCCACCAAAATCTCAACATTTATTGATTTTCATTTTCTCCTGCACTGCTAGAGTGGTCTGTAGATGCAAGAAAGTGCTACCATGCACTTTTGCAAGACAGGATTTGCTTCACGGGTTCCAAACCACCTCTACATGAGCTTTGTAAGATCAGCTGATTCCATCAGAGCTAAAAAACACCAAGGAGATGCCAAGTCACATTGTTTAGGTAATATTTTTTTTTTTGTTTAGTGTTGTGTAATGGAACCATCTGCATGAGTAACAACCAATAATCAAAGCCAACCACGGCCAGATGACAAACCTGCTTCTAGAGGTTTGAATGTCAAATTACCAGTGCCATTTGAATTCTGGTTAGGTTTTAACTTCTGATCAAAGCTAACACAGCTGAGAAGACGATGCTTTCCATGCTCTGCCTTCCCCCATCCTCACTGCTCTGAAATCATCTGTCTCAAAGCCAGAAGTCTAAATGGAGTGTAGGGCAAGTTCAAAACAGGGAGGGTTGCTGGGAGTCTACTGCCAATTCCACTCTGCAGTCACAGCTTGCTCCCATAGCTCCATTAGCTGCCTGCAATCAAGGGCTGGTGACCCAGTCCTTGCTGTCCAGGCTTAATAGGTTCAGCTAGTTAATGAGCAATGGCTAGATTGCATTCCAAGACTTCACATCATCCGTAAAGCAATTAAGTGCACACTTCTTGGGCTCCTCCAAGAGCCCAAGAGAAGTGCCTTGTTCTACTGAGAGGATAACTGGATGGCACAATTTTCAAAACAGAATAGCGCAACATGATGGGAAACTGTCAGAATGTTCACCTCCTCCAAGTACCATGCTGAATGCATCATTCCTTTTCCACAAACCTTTCAAGAGCTCACTTACCCATACACTCCTGGATTATAGATTGCTCTTGCTAGAGGAAACCAAAGACCTGTAAACCACTGAGAAGCATCTCAGTGCATGCTCAGTGCTAACAAAGCAGGCTAAGGAGTCATCAAGTTAAAGCAGATCTTTAATCTGAAAGCCACTGCAAAGGCAGGGGTACTTCTTACATGTATGCTTTTTACACATTCCCACCTTCTCAGAGAACACTTATACCTAGACTTACTACTTCTTTAACATATGCACTGCTGCACTGCCCCTTCTCCATGACTGTGTACTTTTGAACTTTTAAAACTCCCACTTCCAAGGCAAAGATCCTTTTGTTTGTTACAGGGAGGCAACTTCTCTGGCAGTATAGAGGATCCTCAGCCTTAAATGGCTGACTCACAGTTGGGCCAAAGTTGGATCTTCCATGGACTCTGAAAGGACAACTTCAACTACGGGCTGCCTTTTCCATGCTCTTCAGCTGAACCTGAAGGAGAAGGGAGTCCTGCTGGGAGGGACCTGTCCAAAAGACATGCTGCTTCTACATTACACCCCAAATGTTGAGAGCCACAACCACAGAGCTAGTAAGAAGATGGCAGCCACACTCAGAGGGCATCCCTCTCCTCATGTATGAGAGTTACAAAAGCCTGAATACTTACTGGTTTATAATGTCTTTACTAAAAAGGATAGAACACCAAAAAAATCACCAAACACTAAGGTCCCTTCACAACCTATTTCTGCAAAACCAGGAATCAGATTCCATTTCTCTGAGTATATCCAGTATTCAAACTGGAGATAACTTTCATGAGGAAAAGAAGAAACAAAACACCTCTTTACTCATTTACCAAAAGAATTCTTCACTAAACTTCCAAAAAAGACTTTTGCAACAACACAAGACTGGTCTTTTTACTTTAAATTCAAAACCTTGGTATGGAAAGAAGCACAGCTGAAGGGTTATATAACTTTTTTCTTCTATTATTCTCCATTTCCTTTGCACATGCCAGTCAAAACTATAAAATACTTGTGGGAGAAATGCAGAAGGCATGGTCTCACATTCCAAAAGATCTATTTCCATGTGCTGCACATGAGCCAGTCGACCACCCAGGAAAGCCAGGCAAACACACTTTGGCCCACCAGTGCTGCAATTGCTGATGAGCAGCCCTTCTTTTTCAGGGCCTTGCCCTGTATTTCCTATGAGAAGTAAGCATCAAGCCTGACAAGCAGCCAAGCCTGTGGCCACATCACCTCTACGTCTGTGCTGAAACAGTACTGATGAGCAGACCTGCACTTTCTCCCCTTGAGAAGTGGTGCCAAGTGCTAAAATATTTTTAATAAACTGGCCACAAGAAAGAAAATAAAAAAAGGAGTAGATAACCTTAATACAAAAGCCTATCATACTATCACCTGTTTATTTGTCAAACGCTTCCAACCAATCCCTTTGCCCTCCATCACAACACTTTCACACCAGTTTTACTAGAGAAATGAGAGCAAAGTTGTGTCATCTGTAGTCTT
>WAAG01074495.1:90271-139703 GCA_013390105.1 Tichodroma muraria
AGTGTCAAGTAAAATGGTTAAAACCAAACAAACAAACCAACACAAACAAAATAAAAACAAACCACCAAAAAAATGCAACACAGCATCAGACAGGAGATAAAGCCTGACCTGTGATTCAGCAGATTCAAATGCTGAGAAGTACAACAGCCTGTGTACTACTGAAAGACAGCAGCAGTCCATTACACATATGGATTTGCAGCACTTTGTCAGCACTAATGATGTTACCTCATTAAAAGAGATAAATGCCTTACTGTACTACCAAAAGCATCTGCTCCTTCCTTAGTCTCACCTGTTCTCCATCGGGGTGATCAGCAGCAGCACAGTGAAAACAAATCAAAATACAACACTGAACTCACTTGGAGCCACTTGCTAAGGTTGCTTTGTGTTGTTTTAACGTTAAGTTTTTATGTCATTTTTTTAAATGTGGTTATGCTATGGTTCCTACCAGGTACCTTTTTTCTTGACACTAAATCAGCATATCAAAGAAAACAAAGCCCTGTGAGCCACCATGGCCCACCAGCTTTCAAAGGACTTCTCAGATAATAAACTCACGTCTACCTCGAATCATTCATTCACTGTTGAGTAAAATGATGCAACTTCAATCAGAGCAGGTGAATTAGGTAAGTGGGTGACAATGACTTCTGTCTTTTAACACCCTCCGACACGTTGCCACGCTCAACACAACAGTTTTCTTCAACAGATTCCTCTCTACATGCAAAGGTAGCAGTTTACAATAATGAATGTTTTATGCATTATTCCTTTGAGTATAGGGTCTCCCAAGTACACATTATTAAAGTCTATTAAACTCTCTATTTAGCAGAATTACCAATGTGCCTTTGGGGAAATTATTACAATGAAGCTGTACTGGTATTTAAACTCCAGTTGTTTAACAGTCTTTTCCTAATCACCAATCCAGGTATCAACATTAAAGTGCAGACTTCTTCCAGTGCAGCATAAACCTGTCTATGAGCGGCTTATGGAAATCCATTTTAAAAAATGAGCATTTCAACTTGGCATGTTTTTCATAATTAGCCTCAGACAGCTTTTGCTTTAACATAATAGGAACTCCTTCCTGATTCTATTCAACAAGCAGAGCCCTCCACAGTTAAACCTGGTTACAGAATCAATTAACTATTTGCAGCCACACCATTTCTGTCAGCATGCTAGTATCTGCAAGATAGCAGCCCATTCAAGGAAAATTTGGCCAACAAGTCCCATTCTTTACAAATGGCTTTTCTATGAGAAAAAACCTCTCCTGGGTGGAAGGGATGGAACAGTCCAAAAGCTGGTTAAACCCAGTGTGTGCCCAGTGTCCCTCCTCTGGTCCAGATACAACTCAGGGAGTTGAGTATGTAAAGCAACAACAGAGCAGTTACTGACTGTTGTTTGTGCCCCTCAGACCATTTCCCCTTTTCATTCTGCACAATACAGCTATAGCTAGCTACTCTCTGAATGTGCCTGTTTTTGAGGCAATGAGTCAAACTTGGTTCCAAATTTCATGTAATGTGTGTCTGTACCTGCCGTGACAAGAACAAATATTTTTCCAATGGGAAGAGTCTCACATTCTCAGGGGAAGAGGAAGTAAACTTCACCATACTAGAAGTCACAGGATTCAGCTTCCTGGGGTGGGGTAGAAGAGACCTAAGTCTCAACCTTTCAGGTTTCCTCCATGACCTTCAATAAATCACTGTGTTCCTGCCTTCATTTTTCATTAGTATGAAGTGCTCAGGTTCTATCTATGGGGCAGTCAGGCTCTCCAGCAAAGACAAAAGATGTCTTGCCCTTGCTACTACGTTACACTAACAGTTTTACAACTTCAACACCAGTTCAATTTTCAGTTACCTTCAGTAAAAAAAAAAAGCATTAATTTATTGAAAAAACACTGACAACAATCTTACAAAACCAATGGTCTCAGAAACAGAATATAAGTAATGGAGCTGAGCAACAGGGCTTGACATCTTCTGAAGATGCAAAATTTAGGCCATCATACATGCATGTTTTGATATGCCAGAATTCAAAGTTTACGTCCAAATACAGATAAAAGGAGGACTAAAGTCATCACTGGAAGCTTGTACATATACTAAAGATTCTTCTGACAAGTATGAGTCAAATACTGTTGGCTCTTTTTGGCTCTAAGGCAGGCCTGCACAATGAAGTTGTTTCCACCAGGACCAAAAGTCCTTCAGGGAACAATCCTTGGGAAAAAAACCACAGCAAAGAAGAGGGCATATTTTAGCCACACACTAATTTCCCTATGAATCAATGGACAAAAGCTCTTCCTTTCTCTAGTTACAAACCCAGAGCCAAATCACCTTCTCTGTTTTACAATCTCATTGACGTTACTCAAGTTACACATGCACCAGAGCAGATTTTGTCCTTGGGAGCACTGGGAGACCAAATCTCCCATAAATAAGAAAGGAAGCAATCTATTCACCTTAACTGAAGTGGGATGAGGAATATCCCTTTCACCTAAAAAAGGAGATACAAATATCTAAATGTCTAAGACAAATGTCTAAGAGACAAAGGAAAAATGCCACTAATTTCCACTTCTTCAGTTTGCCTCTCAATTAGGAAAGACTCTTATGTAGTACTTAGAAAGATTTTCAGGCTTTTAAGGCTATTTTATGCAACTGCAGATCAGAAGCTAATGATGAAGTATATCAGCTGTTGGCTTAGAGAAGTTGCTGGTGTCTTCTTCACTGTCTTCCATCCTATTTGATAGGGTTGATCAAGGGTGCACTCTATTGCCTGAATTCATCAGTTCCTTTTCCTATCACTTCTTTACCTCAACACTGGTTTCACAACCATGAGGTGAGATGCTTCTGCTGAGTTGTACAAAGTCCAACCATGTCTTTAGTTTAGTTCGTTGTTGACTGACTTCACCCCATCAAGCAGATTATGGTCAGCTTCATATGCACCAACACTGGCACAAGAGGGAATGGGGCAAGTCCTGGCCAAGGACAACGTAGGAAGAGAAAGACAATGAGCAGTCGTAACTGAGACTGGCGTAGGCTGCCCCAAAACCTCTGGTCCCTGACATGTACCAGAAAGCATTGTACAAAAACACGACAATGCACATTGTGGCATTTAACACAGGGACACTGCAATATGTGTATCTAATGTACCCATCTTTGTAATGTTCCTAATCTTGTTATGGCATTGTGTTGATCACACCAGAGGACAGACCTCAGAAAAGCACCTGGAAATACAATGTCACTTTTATTCCACAATACTGGGCGTAGACCATCATTTGTTACAGCTGCAGGTGGACCAGCAGCCACCCCCAGCCAAGCTGTCACTTTGTCTCTCCTGCCACCTACTGTACTGAAAACCAAAATATGTGTCACCAACTCACGTGCATTTCCACTTGTGTTTGAAAATACCAACCTTCAGTTCTTCTTGAAGTGCCACTGCACGCATACGGGAACTCCCTGCTGTCACCGCTCCTTCAGCAATGCTATCCAGTGTTTCCTGCTGAAGGCTAACTGCAGCACTTGGAGCTCTACTTAACTCACTAATGCTTCAGGGGTAAAATTAGCATTAAATACCAAAATTTCTCCAGAATTTAGGGCATGAACCCCTCTCTCCCTTTGCCCCATGGAGAGCTAATCATATAAGATTTATTTTAAATGGTGAACAGGCTATGATACCCCACAAACCTCTGCCCCTTAATTTTCTGTTACATCCAATGACAACACTCACAGGGGGCAAAACCCATCAGAAAAGTAACTTCCCATTGAGTGTGTGATTGTCAGCCTGTGGGCAGGGGTGAAACTCCTGCTGCACTTGAGCTGCACAACCAAATGAGCATCACCCAAAAACAGACCTGCCACATGCAAGAGTCTGTTTCAGACCGTGGTTTACCCTTGTCCTTTTAACCTCTCACTCTCAAAATGCCAGCTGAGCAGGTCTGCCTGTGCCACCCATACCCTCAGCAGTGCAGTGCTACCCACAATGTCCGCCCCATGCAGTCCCACTGTCTATGACACCACCGGCTGCAAAAAGGGCTTCACTGAAGCTTGTGTCCAAGTGGGCATCCCCAGAGAAGAATTCTTTAATCATAACTGTGTCCTGCCACCCTTCTGGACAGCATTAACCATACTGAACTGCATGGAGAAGGGCAGCAATGAGTCTGAGCTGGTCCAGACTAGTCTAAGCCCACCACATGGGCTTCAAACCCATTCATGGTACTATGTGGAAGCCAGTTAGCAATCAACTCAAAACCAAATAGACAAATAGCCCGTGTTAATTACTTATGCCATTCCCCCAGAATGCACAACATGTTTATTTTTCAGTATTTTATTATTAATTTTGAAAAACTATTCAAATAGAAAACAAGCTGAATTTTTCAACAGAAATCTCATTACTTTCTAGTAAGAAGCTACCTTGTGGGTGCTGCTTTATTTTCCCATGTATGGTATTCTCTTTCACCCAATCAACAGCTTCAGGCTCTATGACAGCAGCTATCTTTGATAAAAGGAGTATTCTGATGAGGGAGGAAGGCATCCAACACGTGCGTGATCCAGTAAGCAATCAAATGTGTTTATTTATGCTGTGACCACAGTAATCAAGAGGTATTAAAATGTGGAACGGAGCATCAGTTAAATGCGTTTTAAATCTGATTTTTCACTGGTTGCAGCAAGGAAATTGTTGACTAGCAGAACTCTTTAGGGTCTTTACAGGCTGCAATTAGTGAACCAGATACAGAATATAAAATGCTCCACTCCTGCAAAAGCAAGTCTTACTTTTGCAAGTAATAGTGGACCTTTCATCTTAGCACTTAGAACTTGATCAAGTGAAAAAAAAAAAAAGACATTAATGTAATTCCACTCACTCCCAGATAAACTTCTTTGAAAAATGAGGACGTTTCTCCTTAAACAAATCTGACAAGACTATAACTAAAAATATTTTTGTAGCACACAGAGTTCAGTATGAACACAGGAAAACAATTGGCAAGAGCAACTGGAATATCTAATCCCAGCTATTTAGCCACCAAAATGCTTCAAGAGCTGTGATACATCCACTTAAAAGCCAAATATGGCTCACAAATAGCTATTAAACATGAATGAACTTATCAAGAAGCAACAGTATGTTCCCATTAATTGTACAAAGGCTGCAAAGAGGTTAAAAAAAAAAGATATTTCTACAGCATCTGATCAAAAGTGGCTTTCACTGACACCAAGTTAATTTATAACAAAATCAAGCCAAAAACAAAAGGATCACATTAGCAGTTAGTAATGCTAGAGGAGCTATCAGTGAAAAGCTCAATGAAATGAACAGAGACTTAAAACAGCTTGTTTTTTTTTAACACAGACTTGAAAACCTGCTACTACAAGGGCACTGTCAGAGGGTGCTTGGACATCCTCACTAGCAACTTTCAGACAACTTTTAAGGTTCCCTAAGGATGCTCCAAGGGAATTCAAGAAGGTAATTTTATACACAAAATGCTGTTTAGATTGATGTATCACTTAACCAACCTGCGAAGTTTAATCTCCAAATAAACTTTCACCTCCGCTGTGCTTGACCACATGGAAGGCAAAGAGATTTAAGCTTGTTTGGTCTATGGCTGATGGAGACTTTCTAACAGAAATGGAAACTGGATGATAAGCAGGTAAGAAGCTGCTCCCAGAGTTTCCCTTGCTTTGAGAAGAGTGAAGCCACTGGGAGATTTTCAGAGCAGATTCTACAAACAAGCTGTTAAGAAAAGCCGCTATCCAGAAGGCTCAACAGGAGGAAAAAGGAAGCAGGGAAATCACGGTTAATGGGATTTGGCTGCATCCAGAAAACAGCTAGATTTTGAATACATTACAAACAGTCCTGCACTTCACTGCTGCACCAATTCATTGCTGGATGAGAAAAATTTACATAGATTTAGAGCTCCACATTAACTTAGATTAATCTGTTTAGAATGTATCTTGTCTCTCCCCTGAAATGCCCTCTGTATGAACACATGACAAAGAAGAAATTGCCATCATTACACCATAACTTCTATAATTTTCTGTTAGGGGAAAGGCAGGTGAAGGATTTATTTATTTTGAGGTTATTTCCCAAGTCCCATAAATGAATGCTTGCCCCATTCACCTCAGATATCACTGCAGAGTACTATAAAGTTTCCCTAAGTTTTCTGAGGGGGAGAATCACTATCCTCTCCTGTCAAAAGGATAATGTGACATCAAACACAGAGGGTTACCTCTCTCCTAGGCACAACATAAGGTTGAGCAACCTCAACAGGAGGTTCTCAGGACCTCCCTTCCCAAGCCTTGGTGGGGACCTCCTGCTCATCCTCCAACCTACGATGGAGAGAATTAGTAGTTTAAAGCTACTAATTGAAAGAAAAATCGCCATAGACAATGTCCTCCACCTTTGCAAACTGATGCCAAGCACAGGACATGATTCAACACGTATTAACTCCATACTCATTCTTCCTCAGATCCCAAAGGAGGCAGAGCCACAGTACATGCCAGGAGGGAAGGGGCCAGCAGCAGCAGTGAAATTTCTAGTCTAATTATGAGACAGACAGAAGAATGGAAACGATAGGAGAAGTGAGATAAAAGAATTAGGGGCCTGATAGCATCAACACACTTTAAGAAGAAGGAGAGGAAGTTGAGTGGCTGTGAAAGAGGGGGAAGGAAGAGTAAGGCTGATTTTCCCGATAGACAGGTCACAAACAGTTCCCGAAACCTGCCTAGTCGGGCTGGTCGTCTGACGTAAAGATGCAAAAAGCAACACATGTGGCATCTTTGAAGCGGAAAAAGGAGACATTGAGGACTGGGGCACTCTGTAGGGGAATGAAAAACCTACAAGTATTCTAAGTGCCATAAATAGAGACAAAGCTAGGGCTTTCAACCAATAATGAATGTGAATAGTTAAAGAAGGAGTTTTGCAGATATGTCCACTAAGACAAAAATCTTAAAAACTGGCTCTTCACAAAAGCCTTTTCTTTTGGAAATCCCACACCCACTGCTGGGAGATTACCTTTACAAAGTGAGAATTGAATTGGAATTGCAGCTCTGGGTAACAACAGGAAATGTTGCTCACAGCAACAGAAAATGTAGGATGATTAGGTTTTTGGGGGAAAAGGGAAAGAAAGTTACAGTAACTATGCAAACAGAATAACAATGCTGTCCTTCTCCAGGACCTTTCCAAGGAACTCGGAGCAATCTACAGCCACTCCCCATTAAAGGCTGTGCTACAGCCACAGCTTATTGCACCATCTAGGTCCCAAGCCTGGCTGTACTCCTCATGTTTATAGCTCTATCCCTCTGCTGATCCTCAGACCAGACATCAGTTGATGGTCAGGGACCCCATGGCGGGTTTGTGCCCTGCAGGACCCCAGCTGGGACTTGGGGTGTTGCCAAGTGCTCCTTGTACATAAGTAACGAGGCAGCCTCATCAAGAGACAGACAAGACAAAAGATTTCCACCAAGTGAGAGAACTCTAAGCACAGAAGGGAAGGCTCTCCCCACACTGAACGTGCTGTGCTCAGTGGCGCAGCCCAGCAGAGCAAGCAGGCTGGGAAAGCCAGTCGTCTTTCAGACAAAAGTGTAAAAAAGCAGCAGGAGGAGAGAAAGGGAAAGACAAGGTCAAGTTAGAGGGAGGCAAGCTCCAGACAAACCCTGCCCTCCTCAGAGGAAAGCACCTCAACAGATATTGCTGTGGAGTCAGCAATGCAGAAGATACTACTCAGCAGGGGAACGTGTCATGTTAAAATACAAACCCTTGTTTACATGCTCCCCCAAGTTCCTTAACTGTTGCTGAGAATTTCAGGAAATACTTTGCACTGGACTTGTTCTATTGCATGTTTCCCACCAATTTCCAGTTCCAGTTTCTACTTCTATTCTTAATTTTTAATCACCGTTGGGATAAAACAGTAACATTCAGATACTGCCTTGCTAAGAAAACCGGAGTAACTGGGAGTTACATTAACAATACTTAAATACAGTCTATTTAAAGGTTTGAATGCATCTTGTTAGAACACTGCATAAATTAACCCAGCTTAATTCTCTAGTATGTAACAAGCTCTGAAAAGCTCCAAGTTTCATGTTCTCTCTTACCACCCACTTAAAAAACCAAAACCCACCATGCTGGGGTTAGCTTAGGTTGCAAACGAAAACAAAATTCACATTCAACTGAATAAATGCAATTCACTCCTTGATGCAATGAAGATGATGCCACAACCAGCTCAAAACCAAAGCAAGAAGAGGTTCTCTCCTGCCCCCTCCATGCATATCCCCCCTTGTTTTCACTGTTAGTGATGCCCCCCCAGCCTGTCTGCTCAGGATTCTTAACCGCTCGCTCCATCCCTCCCCACTGCCCGAAACCATCCCTGGATGGAGCAAAGCGCGCCCCGCTGCCGCTGGGCTCCCACTCTCCACTGCACCGCTTGCACTGGCGGCCAGACAAAGCAAACTCCAGCTGCATCACGGAGCAAACTCATTTTCCAGCAACCTCCCAGCCCGGAGTTTACCGCTACTGTAAGCCGGTGCTGTCAACAACGCCGCCTTTGTTGCGCGCTCGTGTGCGCAGCTCGCTTGTCGGCTGGGCTTCTGTTTTGGTTTTTTTTTTATTATTGTTATTTATTATTATTATTATTTTATTTTTTTAAGGAGAATTTTTGTTTTAAATGAGTAATCTGTTTTCGAGAGATTTCTCCTCTGTGCTGGCTCCACCCTGTACTGTAAACGAGACATTACCTTATACAAGAATGAATCTGCTGCATTCCTCTGTCTAGCTGCCTCGCAGCACATTTCCTACGCTCACAGCAGCCCCAGCAGTGCACGCTCTCCCACCCCTTCCCCCCCACCTTTTTCTCTTTTTTCTTTCCCCTTTTTTTTNCAGCGGGTATTAAGCACTTAGTTTGGCAATGTAATGACACACTGCAACAATCTGTAATGTGAGGCAGTGAGCAAAGCCCTGGCTCGAAAAGCTCTTTCTCCTAACCATTAACCATATGTTTGGCTCCGCCGCCGCCCAAGCGAGCGGGTGTTCCAGCGCACCATCTGGTTTCTATCCACATAAGCAACTGCAAAGCACAGAGTATTTCCCTCTGGAGCTGTGTCTTCCTCCCTGGCCCCCGATCCCCACCCGGCTCCCCACTCCTCTGCTCCCCATATTCCTCCTTCACCCCTCTCCAGAAGCAACTTCACCTCCTTATTCCACTAATGGTTCAAAGCAGCGGAGACCATGACTACCCCACCGAAGGTGCACCAGAAGAGCGGGCATGCTGCGTTATGCTGCCCTCCGTGAGCTCACACCCCTACCCACGTGTGTACGCACACACAGAGAGACTGCATATGTCATCACCAATGCCTGGGGTATTGCTTTAAAAAGTAAGTGCGCTCTTGAGTGGTCCAGGAGCCGCTGCAGTGTCCATCACATCTTGCTCCCGCACACATGCGCACAGGAGGGAGTGTTCCATTTGGATTACATCAACTCTGTGCCGACACTGCAAAAGGACTTCAAGAACGTACCTAACAACAAGAGGACCAATAGCAGTTTTATCTCTTGCTCTCAAGCAGGGCTTTCTGTGCACATCAGGTGTTAGTCCCCCATCCCACCAAAATAAAAATGCCCTGGGGGGAAAAAAGAAGTAAGAGAGGAAAAAGAGAAAGAGAAATGGAATGAGAGCACACTGAAGAAAAAGGAATGAAAATATTTACTTTTCCTGTGATAACTAAACAAGCTCATTCTGAAACGATAAAAAAAGCTTTCAAGTGTTATATTTTAGAAGGCCTTGTACCATATGTTTGCTTTAAGATTTTATGAATTCTAACTACTATTTATGTTTTTAAAGCACTTCCATCATTCCGTTTGTTTCTGAAGTACCTATGGGACATCAGCAGTAATTTTCCCCTCAGGTTGGCCAATTTAAGATTAATCATGACCTATTGCAAGTAAGTATTCAGGGATGCAAGCAATAGGATATTCAGCATATCCAACACTTGCTCCTTTAAAGTAAGTTTATACTCTGCAATGAGTCACACATACAGTGTTTATCCAAGTTACCAGTGCTACAAGGGGGAAAAAAAAGCCCATTACATTTGCAAATACATACAAATCACAGCTGTAAGCACCCAACTACTTACACCAGGACTTATTTTTATGACTGGATATTGATTTTTTTTTAATAATGTGTCATTATACCAATGTTGATACAGCAGCCAGCTTCCTGGAGCATGCAATTTAGTACTAAAAAGAAGCTGGCTTTAGGAAATATCAAATCCACACCCATTCATATCCTTTTTGAACGTCCTTCTTGGTGATGACTATAGCAATGCAAAGTCATAACTGCTTTTTCCCCTCACCTTGCACCCAAAGAAGAAAATGCACTTGCCAGTTAGAAACAGCTCAGTCTAAGGCAATGAGCTTTGCTGATCTCAATAAAATACTGAAGAACCTCTTCAACTGTTGCTAGAAACCAAGAATCTACACTGGAAAAGATGATGCATATTTTTCAAACTTCCTCCGTATGAGAAATCAGTGAACGAAAAAGCACACCGTAGGCCCTTATCCCAGAATCGAACAGGCGTGGGGAAAACCATATGCTTGTGAAAAGCCTGATGACTTCACAAGAATTGCCTAAGACTGAGAATAGGATCTGCTCCCAATTACAAATGTGGAGTGCAATTAGCACTGTAAACTCCCCCTGCCTTCATTCTGCACTCCCCTTCAGTGAGGGAAATAATTAAAATGATTAAAACCATAAGAGATGCATTTTAGCTAGGAATTTACTTTTCCTACAAAACAGGATCTAAATATGTTGAAGTCCATTACTTTAAGATAATATGTTGCAAACACTAGAAGTGTGCTTAAACATCACACATTAGGTTTCCTACAAGCATGCAACGATAAACTGTCTTCATTCACAAACAGAAAACAACCAAGCAGTAGTTTTCTAAAGCATTAAAGGTGTAGGTCCGAGTCTTTCAGCAGGTAATTATCTGCTCCAGAAATCCTTTTAAAGGGGGAATTCAAGGGAAATATTTGTAGATTCAGGGTTCTGCAGTCTGAAGGGACTGCTAATCATTTGACCTTCTTCCATGAAACAGGCATAGAGCTTCCCCGCCTACATCGAAGCAGCTGTAAGAGGTCGAAGAAGTGACTCTCCTAGGCTTAAAAACAAACCCATTAAAACCCCCAACAGAACAAAAAAAACCAACAGCCTCAGATACAACAGCCTGACATAAAGAAGGAAGCTCTTGCAGCCGCAGCATCACTCCCCAGCACTGTGTGGAACACCCACACCCTCTCATCTGGTCTGAATGAATTAACAGCCAGCTACTGGGTCTTGTTATACCTTCCTCTACTCCTCAGCCCCTGACAAAGGGCCACTGAAGCCTGAAACCCAGTCAGTTTTTAAAGCATAATAAAAAGAGGTTTATTACCTGAGTCCACTGAGTCCTCCTGCCAACACCGATGTTTATCCAATCACATTTTTCTGTTTTTAAAAACTTCTCTCTTGCCTCATTGCTCTGTGTGAAAAACAACACAAAAGAGAAAACTGATTAACTGCAAGCAATTATCTATTATTTGCATTACAGCAGTTTTGCAGTAGATATTCAGGTCTTTTGTTTTCTGCCTTATCTCATAAAAACATTAAACAAGAAAAAGTCCTTTCCCCAAAATCACTCATTGATCAAATAAAAGCAACAAATACCAGTTTGGAGAGGCAGATGAGATACTACAGTCCATCACTCACTTGTAGAGCTACACAGGTGAACACAGCTCTCCTCTGCCCTCTTCCCAGGCCATCCTGCCTGGCAGCACCAGGACCAATGCCAAGACAGTGCCACCAAGAGCAGAAATATAGAGGCAGAGAAAGCTAATTAAATTTCTTTCTTTTAGTATTAACAGCAAATACGTGCCACTAATAACCACAGCACTGATGCAAAAATAATACCTGCAAAATTGCATCAACAGTAGATTATTTAATCATAAAGTTTCCCCATACTCTGTACCTACAACATTATTTAAGTAGTGAATCCACTTAAAATTCTCAAAAGGGTCTTTTAGTGTCTGTATTTACTCCTTGCTTCCCATATTAGTAGCTTTAAGCTTTAGTGTCAAATTCTTCTACCAATACACTTCATAGAAGACATTACTACATTTAAATAAGGAAGAAAAAAGCCCATATGGCAGAAACTCTGCCGAAGAGACAACCTCAAACCCCCACCCCCAACCTCTCTGAACATCCAGAAGACACATGGTAAGTAAAGGAAACTGGATTTTCAGTAGTGGAAATGCCATTAGTGTCAGTATTTCATTGCTTTCCCTAAAAGTAAACAAAACAAATCCCTTCACTTAAAGAGATGCAACTCAACCATGTGCACATGATCCCTTGCCTACCTTCACAAGGGCATACACAACTAAACCCAGACACACAGCACAGGGTGGGGGATATAACTGCGATAACCTTTCTGCGTTTCAGGGCTCAGGCATTTGGCATTGTTGACATGGATAACTGACAGCAAGTTTTGCTGCAAGATTTTGGTCACAGCGGTCTGCTTGAGAACATTTGCAAAAAAGTTTCTGGAAAGACCAAATTCTGGCCATCTCTGGAACAGAGTTTAAACCTGGATTTGGTCCGATGTCACACGAAGCAATGAACGCAGTCTAGTGCAGGGTGGAGCAGAAGAGAGGTGACCTTTGCCTCTGGCATCTGCTGATAACCAGGGTAGGGCCACCTCCCAAGCAAGGAGAGTCTCCTGATGCAGATGACCTCCCTATTGCAGCCTCGAGTCATCTATGCTCAAAACAAACCAGCCAGGATCTAGGCCAGGGGATGGCAGGGAAAAATAGGTCAAAACAAGAAATTTCACTTAACTGGGACAGAAAGTTGGAGGGTAGGATGGGGAGAGAGTGAGAATTTGGGTTAGGCATGGAGGGCTGCTTGGTGGCTGTGCAGCAGCAGCACTGCTAAAAAATCATGTCCAAGACTCTATGGTGCCAGTGGACAATGCCATTTGTTTGCTTCCTGCAAAGCCTTTGGTGTACCACAGGTATGTTCAAGAGAGAATGCTGATGAGTTCAAGCACTCACCCCTGAAAAGGGAAGGAAATGTGGCAGGTGAGCGCTGCCTGCTGTAGCTGCCTTCACTCTTGGCACATGGGATGTACCTGTGCTGTGCATCAGAGCTTCAGGGTAAGAGCACATGACAACTTTAACAGCTGTTGGCAGCAAGGATGGCAGCCACCCTGACACTCCCTGCCACCCTCTCAGCATCCAGGCAGATAAGCTGTGCCTTGGAGAACTGCCATGCAGCTCCAGTGAAGCACTACACCAGCCATTTAAGCTCAGTATCCCTCAACTAAAAGTAATGAACGGTCACAGCAGAAGGGAACTGTATTTCCAGTACATGAAACAGTATGAAGACATGTCAGCAGCAACAAGGCTGTAACATCCTCAGGATCCTTTGTCCTCTTGTTCTAAGTCTCTTCTTGTAAAGAGAAGTGGTGCTTCCCAAATCATTTGTCAAATCCTGAAGCCTGACACTGGTAAACAGAGCGAGATCGTGAGGAAATGACAAACTTCTTCAGTAGGAGTTGAGTACCGTGCTATAAATAAAAATTTGGGCCAAATATGGGACAGTAGTGAAAAAACAAGATGCTGAATCGGGAGTTTGCCCAGGGCTTGAAGCTACAGCTGGCAGCAGGCAGGCGACTTGCAAAAAGAGAAGTGTGTGATGACATACTCAAAAACTGTCCATGCATTTACAAGACCTCCACAAATCCATTTTATATCAGAGTGTCACTCTGAACTTACAGAATCATAGAACGTTTGGGTTGGAAGAGACTTTAAAGATCAGCCATAATGTTGCAATATATTTGTGTATGAAAATAAAATTAACAGTAAATAGCTGAAACTGCCTTGGATATTATGCTACCTTAGACATTTATAGCTTATAATGGAGCACAGGTCTACAGTCAACCAAACGCACAACACAGCAAGACAGACCTTAAAGGTAAATAATTCAGGACTTGAATTCTTTAAGGTAAATAATTCAGGGCTCTAATGAATTCACTGACTGTAAATAGGGAGTTCCACTGTGAGGAACCCTCCAAACTGCCCTACATCCAATCCTCAGGAGTTCAGAAAACTGTCTCAATCATTCTGGGCTATAGCACCAAGACTCTAACACAAAAGAAGTCTTGGACAGGAAGAGATAGCTTCACAGACTGGTTCCAGTGCTCCATACTGTGACCATGGGCTGCTGAAAAGGACATGCATTTTCAGAAACACTACTTGGGCAAACAGAGAGGTGGCTGTGAAGCAAGGAAGCTGACCCATGTTGCATCCAATAGAAGCACTGGGAAAACCCTTCAAGGGTAGTCAACATAGCAGTTTGGTCTAGCAGTGCTAAAAACAAAGACTATGGGAGAAGCTATAAGCCCTTTGTTTAACGTGACAGCGTGTAGACGAAAAGAAGCCAGACAACCCCCTGTGTCCTCCCCACTTCACAATCTCTCTTCCCTATCCTCTCTGACTGAGTATCACTAAGTGCTTTCATCCACACCTGGGAATTCCTGTGCATCCATCAAAAAGCATTTCAGCCAACCAAATCTCATCAACAAACCACCGGATAAATCCTCATAAATTCTTAAACTACCAGCAAGTGTCAGTCTTTCCAGCCCGCACCCTCTAGTACCAAGGAGCTGTTTTTCAAGCAGCAAAGAAACTGTACCAAAGTCGAGATGCAGCAAATTTTCAGTTATACAATGTTGTTGCTGAAAAAAAAAATCCCAAACAAACCTACCAGGATTTTTATGCTGTCTCATACTCTGTAAGTAGTATTTAAAACCACCCTGAAGTTGCCTCACACCCTCTTACAAGACCTACCTGAAACCAGACTGTGGAATAAAATCCCGCCTTTTGCCACCAGACAAGGGCACATCAGCAGCAATAGCCAAGGCACTGCAAGGTTGTTGATGAGCCTGGAAACACTGTATGGGAACATGCCCATGGATCAGCAGTTGAAAACACAACTGCTACTCTTGCTCCGTGCCTAGTGGAGATAGAGATCTCATGGCCAGCAAAGATCTGGGTCACCACAAGGAAGCTAGAGTTATCCCAGCACCATCATCTTTTAGGTAATGTTCCGGAAAGGGGAAACAAGTATGTGGCAAGGTTTCATCTGACAAGATGCTGGATGTAAACAAAAACAGTAACTGCGGGTTTCCTTGCTCCTTGGTGATATCATCCAAATGGGAAATAAACCCAATGAATATCACCTGATGTCTTGTATCCAAAGTGCTTTGCGGAATGAATTTGCTGCAAATGAGAAGTTCAGATTGCAGTTTCTCAAGAGCTGGCACATGCACCTCGACTGCCAAAGTCTTCCTCCTCCTAAACACCAGGCTAAAATGTATTCATTTGCCTATCTTGTACTTCAAAACAAAACCCAGACCTGGGGAAGGAAAACACTAGAAAGGCAACACTAGAAAGACAATGTTTAAATTGAAGTATCAATTTTAAACATATGATGGTTGTGAAAAACAAACATTCTGAGTCTCCACACAATCAAGTAGCTGACACTTACTAGGCGCTGGACTGAAAACCAGATCAGCTTTCCAATCTCTGCTAACCAAAACTTTTGCAACCTTCCCTTATGCCATTTCCGTGTTTACATCTCATGGTTAGGGGAGTTCAACTTTTGGAGAAACATGAATGGTAAACCTAGAAAGTGAAATGTGATATTATTGACAGAATAGGAGAGCATGCCGTTCACAAGAATTCGTAGGCGCACACATCCCAACCCTGTTCCTCAGTTCAACACCCACTCCCTGAAATCCTGTACCAACCAGATTAGCCGATGTACACATGCCTGCACTCTTGGAGAAACAATAGTCTCTTTCAGTCCATACAATCTTCTGAAGAACCAGGCAAAAACGTCATGGGAGAAGTTAGGAAATATCTGCAGAAAACAGCACACAAGATGAAAGGCAGAACAAGCCTTTTAACTTGCACAAAGTACATAACTTGGAAGATAGCACAGAACTTAGTTACCTAGCCCCTCTTCCAACAGGCTATTTTTTTTCCCAAAGGATGGAAAAGGGAATTGTTGAAACAACTTTAAAAAACCCCCAAACCACTGGGATAGTAGAACAGCTCCCTTACAGACAGACCACTGCAAGCAAAATTCAGCTCCAGGAGCTGTGGCAGACCTGGGAGAAAATGCTGTCCTTAAGTGCCAGGATCTCTGGCAGATGGCAGGGATCCTGGCTGGCATGATGAGCCCTCCTGTCCCCAGTGCACAGCACTCCTTCCTCCATTCCCCTCCCAAACACTGTTGTTACAGAAGGCACAGAACTATTTTTTAATTAATACAGCACAAACTTTGAGCTGCCTCAGGGTTAAGCTAAACATTTTCTGTCTTTAACCACTATGGCAAAACTAACTACAGTGAAAAACACTTCACCATAAGGCTAGAGAATTGAGGACAGAAAAGAAGCTGCAACAGAGTCACCCCTGACCTCTCAAAATTTTGCCTCCAGAGTATGTAAAAATAAGAAACTGAATTTTTAATCAGCTGGGAAACAGGGCAGGGAGACACTCTTGGTAAAATTATTGTTGTGAATATCACATAAAAAGCCTTATGGAGTTTTACCATCCACCTTCTGTTCCTAACTGTAGGCCTCCAAATAACCTATCAGAAAAAAATCCAACTACACACAATTTCAGGAAAACACTAAGCACGGAGAGACATTTGAAAGGCATGCAGTTCTACAAATCCTTGTTTCTCCTCTCACAAGGGGCTGTAACTCCTGCAGGAAACACATGCTCCCATAACAAAGCAGGTATTCTCTGCATGTACTCACGCTGCCTATTATTTTTTTAATCATCTGGTATGCATCTTCCTAGGTATGCTTATGTTAGAGGAAATACTAGCATTAGGTCTGCAAAAGAACACTGACTACCTGTTCAGCACGAACACCGTGAAGGTTAATAGTGGAAATCATGGCTTGAACTCTGCCTCTGCCTTGTGCTGAGCGGTCCATACAACCACTGGCATTTTACCACACGTAGGCTTCCCCCTCTCAACTCATGCTCACTCTCTGCAGGATTTTACTACACAGTTCATCAGTACAATATTTTTCAGACTGTAGGACAAAGTCAAAGCATATTTTGATGTGTCTGATTGCACAGAGACCATATGAAAACGTGAAAGTTGATCACAGAAGAATACAAGTTGCTTTTTCATTTCACAGCTCCAAGAATCAGAAAGAGTAGAACCCTGATATATACCAGCTGTTTTAAAGTAAGGTGGAAGAGCTGGTGTCATGAAAGCTTCCTGACAGCTACCAACTGGCCTTGCTATAGTGACCAGGCTTGTTCTGCCTGTGGAAGTTTACAAGCCTAATGGAACAGGAGTATTCACACTCTTCATGCCCACGTATAATATTACTCTCTTTTCATGAAAATAAATTTGACAAGTCCATCACTATGATGTGAAAAAGCCTCAAAAAAGAATCATGTTGTTACATATACAAAAAAGTCGGGGCTGGAGTATATCCATGGTTTTGCCAAGCACCACACTTAACCCAAGAAATGAAAAGGCAGTTTTTTTTCATTTGTTTCTAACAGGTCTTGAATCAGTTTCCTCCATTTTCTTCTGAATTTGTGTTTGGATATTAAAAAAAAGCAAATAAAAAAGGCTTTCACCTCAGCCACAACCCTCACTGCACTGAGTACTCTACACATACATATGGAGACTTCACATCCTGAACAGACAAATTTCATCTTGTTGTTACATGATTCGAGGTTGTTTTCTTTTCTATTTCAATAAAAGGGAAATTTCATCATTAAAACAAAAAGAAAAGAGGGGAAAAAAAATCAGCCCTGCAGAAAAGCATCATTTCAGAGCAACAGGAATATGCTTCTATCACTTAAATTGGCCCCTTGGGTCAAGCCCATTGCAGAGATCAAAAGTCTTTCCACGGACTTGGGATAAAGCCTGGAGAGTTCAAAATACTGATGACAGTGGACATCACTGTTCTTAACTGCATGGTGTAGGGATGCAGGAAGGCAAAACTCCCACAACAGCCATAATGCTTCCCAGTATGAGAAACCCCAGGGACTTTGGGTACCACAAAAGCACATACTCCTAAGAGCATTTCAGACAGTGATACAACTCACTGATGACATAGGGAGACTGATAACATTTTTTTTGGTGACTCTGCAGCTCCTATTTCCACAGCCCATGCTAGTTCAAAAAACACAACAGGACATGTGTGACAAAATAAGGAGTATCTCAGGCCAGGGTCAGATAAATACACACCAAGGTGAAGCAAGATGACAGCTAGGATTGTTAAGTGCACTCAGTGCAGGTAGCTCAGCCTGAAAGCTGCAGGTTGTGCCCTGGGTAGCAGGAGCTCTAGGCAAGAGGCCACAAACTGGTGCTGTGGACTCCTAGCACAACAGAAGGCACAGGGACCAGAGGTGCCAGCCAGGTGACTGGACACTTGGAGACACAGCAGGAGCCAGTGAATCAGCAGGAAGACCCTAGACTATACTGCACACGGACTGGAAGTGTAGGAAAGCCCAGGGTTTCCTTTGTTTCTGTGGGGCTCCTGTTTCTGTGTTACTGCACCATGATTACACTGCTTTAAAGATCCAGATGCCTGGGGAAACCTGATGCTGAGCTAGTAAGGAAACCTCGTTGGAGCGTGGTGTGTGTAGGGAGGCACGCAGGGCACTGGTCAGGTCACTAGAGCCACCAGTGCAAAGGTGCTTTGGTCCCAGCACTGGAAGTCTCTGGTGGTGGGACCGTGCCTGCCAACAGCGCACCCTGAATGGCCCCACAGGAATGTCTCTCAAGCCTCCCATATCCAACCCAAAGCAACTCCTTCACTGAACACCACCTGAACTCTTTTTCTGCCTGTTGTTTATGGCAATAAAAAGAGGTTTTGGAGTTTTACCTAGGGCTTGAGAGGTGACAGGATATTTTTCTCACAATACAGTTGAATAGCACAGATATCTGTTGTTTTCTTTCCGTGTTCCCTTGTGCACATGCACCCCCTTCTTTCAGCCTGGCTTTGCCTGAGGTGTAAGTAGAATTGTCAGCTCCTCCAGCACTGGGAGGAAATCACTGCCTCAGGCTCACACTGAGATCACTCTTTTTCACACAAGACTGTGGAGATAATCCTTTGCCCAATAAATAGCACACCTTGTTCCTTATTGCTCCAGATGGATATGAATGAATGAATCGCACTTTTTCTGAACACCATCTTCTGCTTTTATTGAGTACTTCAGTCACTGCCAGCTGCACCTCCTTGCCCTACAAGGCATCAGTTAAGGTTGCTAGCTCTGATTTCCAAGTCCCCTGCTCTAAGTCTCTTTTAGAGAAAAAAAGTTGGATGCTATTAGCCCTATGAGAAAACATGCACTTAGTCCATAACCACGGACTCCTGAAACACAGCTGTTAAGTGCAAATCTCAGTTTCTGAAATTTTCTTTCTGCTGCCTCATTATCTTTACTACACGCCAACAGAAATCAGAGTCCCCGCAGGCTGAGGGAGGAAGTCTTTGTGCTCCCAGCTGCATCTAACTCTGGCTAGTCAACCAGATGCAAAATACTGCATCAACCTGATGTTCACTTCAAAGTTTCAAAATTTTCCTCTTACAGCTGGGACTAGGTGCTTGTGGTTTCAGTTACCACTGGGGAAATGGAATCTCACAGCCAGCACTTCAGATTACTTCCCAACACTGCTGGGCTGCCCTCAAAAGAAAAACAACCAGAAGATGTCAAACACAAAATGGCTTAAATCAGACACTTAGAAAATGCTCTGCAATACACAAAAAGTTAAATGCAACTAATTGAAATAAATATTGAAGCTCCTTGTAAATCATCATTTTAATCTTAAGAGCAGGACAGGATCCCTTAAAAGTCGCTCTGGCCACAAAGTTCTGACCAGTAAACTAGAGCCTGAAGGTGCTGACTTCATACCATTGCTGTCTTCCAGCCAGACTGTTCCAGTTAAGCAGCCTTCAATATTTTCATCAGAATCTATAGACTGCAACTCCATTTTTTCAGTAGTCATGCACAGGGGAAAAAAAAAAATTAACTCGCCAGTGAAGAACAAAAATACCAGACCAATGCACATACAGTCTTAGAATAAAACTCTAATCCCTCACTTGCTAAGAAATTTCTTTCAAAGAAATATTTATGTTAAAATTTAGAGTTGTGTTCAACATTAATCTTAGGGAATTTTACAACAGAATGTACCAATTTTAAAAGGATTCTACAGCCTTAATGAATTCCTAGAACCCATAGAAAGAAATTAAACAGGGGGAACCTACAGTGTTGGCTAGACATATTTCAATAGTTGTTACCATAGAAACAAGCCAGTAGATTTAGGGTTTGGAGTTATCCTTGCTATAAAATATTAAACTTCTTACAGTTTTTGCATATGTATATTATGGCAAGAACACTGTCAATCCTGATAGAGCCCAAAGCATCTTAATTATTTAACAGGATTTAGCTTTTTTCCCCCCTTTTTCTTAACCCAGTATCTTTTTATTTTTTCCTAGACAGACTTATTTTAACATCTTCCAATAGGAAACACTCCTGGCAGACAGAATAATATACAGGAAATGAAGACATGTTTTTCCTCAATGTTGTGGATAAGTGGTAAATAAAAGGAACACACATATAGTCTAATAAACAAGATTCAACAGAAACAACCAAAATTACACCAGTTAGCACTTGTGATGATTTCATCAGCTAAAAGTACATTAAATGTTATACTTAATTTGGAAGACAGTTCATACTTCAAATTTGTTGGTTTTGTCAATCTTAGCAATGGAGAAATGCTCAAGGACAAAAGTGATCGAGATAACAGCTCGATACTTCAACAGTATCAAATACTTCTGGCAGGTACCTGAGAAACGAAACAAATGCATGGTCCTTACATGCTACAGAGGAGCATCAACAGCTGCATTCAAGTCACAGCGCAAGCGGCGAGCAAAAGGATCGGCAATTCCAACAAAGAGGAAGGACAGATGCTTCCTCCAGCAACGCTCCTTCAAAAAGTAAGGAGAACATGCTTGTTTAGACAACTTCAGTGGTGGAGGGGACCGACAGATCAAGATACCATCCAGGCAGGAGCACAGCTGGGAGCAGTGGGGAAGGTCAACACTTGGGCAAGCCCACTGGGAACTGGATGTATGTGATGGATTTTGACCCTGATGATTTCACAGCCAGAACTGGCTCCACGTCGCAGCCCTCACTTTTTGTTTGGATTCAAGAAAATCTGTTTACAGAAGGCTCAACACAATGAAAAAAATAAAAACTTAGGAGTAAAAGCTATAAACCACATAGTTGTTTCAATACTACATTCCAGCACTGAAGTGGACAAGGAAAAACACCCAAAAAAGCAAAGCAAACCAGAACAAAGACAAAAATTGAGCAAGACTGAAACACCCTCTTCTTCCAAGAATAAAACAATACTTTTTATGAATTGTAAAGATAAGCAGTGGAACTGCCATTTCCTAATGCTTCAGAAGTCAGTCTTCTAGTACAACTTCTCAAATAGCCAATTAAATGTATACAGTTCTCACACTCCCATGCATGCTATCATTTTAAAAAAGCCCTACAGCTCAAGCCTCTAAAAAAACAATGGAAAAACTTATTATTGAAGGCCTGCAAGACAACCCTTTAACTAATGGAAAATCTTCAACATTTCAGAAGAGGAAAATGGTAAGATGGCTTAATTTTAAATGAGTAAGAATTTAAATGTCACTTCCTGAATGTGACATCGATTTGAATAACCTTGCATTTTTGTTTTCTTTGGTGTGGTTAACAGTGGAATCTTTGTAGAGTACATTTCTATGGCATTTACAGTTGCATGTTTATGTTCAGCAACTCCTTTGCATAATTCTAAACACAAAATTTCAGAAAATGATTTTTCCTCTGTAAAGAAAGAGATCTAAAAAATAGCACGCTACTAGGACTTTCAAAGAAGGAAAGGGTGGAGAAAAATTATCACAAAAAACTCAAGGGAAAAATGCACAACTTTCTTTAACTGACAGCTGCAGTGAGGTACTATGAATTTATTTTATCTGAGCAGTTATTTACACACACTAAAGGCAAAGTAACGCTATGTACTCTAAAGGAGTTCGCACAAGTCCACAAAGGGCACCACTATTAACCTGCAGTTGAGAAATGGGAAGTTATTCACATGTCTGAGTAAGTCATGGAATGATAAGAGATGCTGGGAGCACATGTTGCCAAAAGTAAGGCATTGCATGCATGCATTCAAATCCAGAGCTATAAAACCCCTTGTCACACCCTCTTGTAAGCCAGGTTTGCTCCACAGGAAGCCCTACTGCACTGGACACAAAGCCTCAGATCTTTTCAACTGATGCTGCAGGTGTCAACACCTCAGCACACTCCCTCAGCCTTCTCATGAAGTGTTTTTAAGCCCAGGGCTGGTTGGGAGAATGACTTAAGAGACATGATGTGACTTTTAAAAAGTTTTCTGTAGAATTCATAGATATAAGTAAAATAAAGCAGTCTACATATGTGCTGCAGGTTCATCTTGGAACAAAAGAGCTCTTATTCATAGATCATAGAATGGGTTGGGTTGGAAGAGATCTTAAAGATCACCTAGTTCCAAGTCCCCTTTGGGACTTGGACACTTTTTACTAGACCAGGTTGCTCAAAGCCCTGTCCAAACTGGCCTTGAACAGCCCCAAGGATGGGGCATCCACAACTTCTCTGGACAACCTGTTCCAGTGCTTCACCAAACTCACAGTGAACAATTTCTTCCCAATATCTAATCTAAACCCATCCTCTTTCAGCTTAAAGCCATTACCCCTTGTCCTACCTGCATTCAAGAAGGCCACTCAGCTGATATCTCTACCTTTTGTCAAAACAAACAAACAAACAAACAAACAAACAAACAAAAAAAACCACAAAACAAAACCCCAAAACAAAACCCCAAAAATACAAATGAGAAATGCATCCATACAGTGGTGGCCTTTAAGTCATTTGACAAACACCTCCTCAATTTAAGCAGCAGTTTGCGGTGCCACCAGGGATGGCTTGGGTTGCCCTCCTGTGGTGGCAGGACAGCACAGGACCAGTGCCTGGGCTCTTAACAGGGGCATTCTGGCTAAGGGTGACCCAAAAAAAAAAGGGAGGCAGCAACACCTTTGCCCTAGTGCTGCTGAGAGGAAGGAAGGTGTGCTCCGGTTCTGGATAATATGCTCCATTTGGTCTGCTTAAAATACCTGTTTTAGAAAATAAACTGGGATGATAAAACAGGAGATTGTGTTTCCTGTAACTCCAGAAGAAAATAAATTTCATCCAAATAAAAATTCACTATGTGTAAAAAAATACTCTCTATATATGCAATTTACCCAAAAATAATTCATTTCCCTTTATACCAGGCAGGCCAAGAGTCCATCTGGACTAAAAAAGAGAACGGACATGAGTTTCCCATCTCAAAAAGACACTGGAAAAGAACACAAACATCTCATGTCTCTCCAGTCTTGGAGGTCTAGGTCCCAATAACTACGGGGTGAAGACAGCACAGGCTGTCAGTATGTTGTATCTGCCATTTGAGGTGGGGCAGGAGTACTGCTCCTTCCTCTGGAGCATCTTGTTCCTGGTCATCCAAACAAAGAAAGGAAATTGGGGTATATGGACAGGGATCTGAACTGGCACAGAAACGCATGCATCTCTTCCAATATTATTAAGATTAACGCGTGAGAGAGTTGATGAATGGGAAGGATTAAATATAGAACCAAAAAATAAGCAAAATGATTAATTGCTAAGAAAGGAAACTCATGATTTATAGAAGAAAAGACTTAGTAAGGCTTGGGAAACTGCAGGGAATAAGCAGCAAGTGAGCTGCAGGGTGGGACCATCTGGTGCATAGTGCCACGGCAGCATACCCACAGCTTCAGTGCCCCTCTCGCCTTCTCCCAGCCTCAGTGCATGCAGAGCAGACAAAGCAGAAATAGATAGTGTTCAGACGTTACTGGGTGAGAATAATTCATTTTTAAAACAAGATGAAGCTGGTTTGAAATTATAACCTATAATCTGAAAAGAAAATGGTCTCTTAATTAAATGTTTCCATGTGGTCTTGCAGTGAGCAGGTATCTGTCACACTCATGTCCTTGCATTCTAAGCTTTCCAGAAAATTCTAAAAATAACTGGATACTTGTTTAACACTGTTTTCATTTATTTTATGAAGAAATGGAAGGCGTTTTTAGCATATTTATTTTTCATTTCTGAGTTATAACATCTCAATAGTAACCCATTCTTTTAGTCCTGCACTTCGTCTTGCAACTATTAAGATAAACAAACTCTTTCGCAGTCGGCATGAAATCAATAGGCATCCCAAAGCAGCATAAACTGGAGGAATAATCCAGCACCTTAAAGGTTATTATGATCAGTCATTTGCTTGGTGTCTCGAATTCACTTGCTTTTGTGGGGAACAATAATATAGAGGAGGAAAACAGAGATATGCCATGATTTACATGTTTTAGCATGGCACCTGCTTGATATTTTTTTTAACTTAATGTATTTTAAAAGAACTTACAAAAATACTTTTTTCAGTTAAAAAAAAAAAAAAGGTACAACCAACTACATCCTCTTTGGTTATGCCCATGAATGAGCTACTGTCTGCATTAGAAATAAGCACCTGGACCAACTCATGGGCATCCAGCAAAGTCCACTGGCTTCCTTTCAAAACACTAATTTACAAAAGACAATGTCAAATCCCAGCCTGCAAGTAGCCTTGTAATTAAACACAACATCTCAAGAGTGGAAGGGATGAGGTGCAGGATGCAGAGTGGCTGCTCACCGCAGCGGACCCCGCAGCTCTGGCCCAGAGCAGCTGTGCATGGGCAGCAGACCACCCCCTGCTCTGGAAAGGGTATCCAGACACTGAGGCAAATACTCTTCATACTTTTCCGAAGGTCCATTATGACATACTGTACTACAACCCCATTAAGAAACAAGTCTGTGCTATCTTTGGGAGATTTTGCATTTCCTCACACAAGTCTTTATGTGCACATCCCCTTCATGCCAAATACTTTCTGTACAGTGTAAACAACAGGACCTGGATTTGCACAGCCAGCCAGCCAGGAAAGAAGCAGTCTCAGACTGTGGGGAAGCATCAGCACTTCTCAGTCCTAGTACAGTTGTCTTATTAAACAAAATACCCCAACATTGCAGCAAGGACCCTTCCTGTCACCCTTCGTTTCATGTGGTCTAGCTCTCACACATCCTAGGAAAAAGTTCCCCATCCTTCACTACCCAGAGGGAAAGGGCACACTTGGAAGAGCAATCACTCTATCACCAACAGATTAAAGGGAAATGCAAGCGTTTGCAAGAGAGTTGAGATAAAACTCAACACCATCAATGTAGCTTTCTGAGCCAGTCACTCCCTTCTCAGTCCCCTGCAACTTCTGAACTTTGCACCATCCTCTTTCCCCCTACATCCTCCAAGAGTTGTCTTCAGGATGAGGACACTCAGCAGTGTTTTGGAAGGACTCCGGCAGCTCCCCCTTCCACTGAAGACAGAGCCACATGAACTTCAGTGTCAGCGACACATTACCTTGATGCATTTTTTTTGCTGAGGTCCAAGTTCCCCTCATTAGCCTTTTGAAGGAACAGCTTTTCATGCAACATGAAGACAATATAAAGAAGATTCTGTACCCTTTTCCCTATAGGAAGGCTAAGATCTAGGGGAACAGCCCGTGCCATTTCCTGTGGTGAAATTCTGCATGAAGACTGATAATAAAATTTTTTGAGAACCTGATATATATAAAAAAGAATCAACACACAAACTTCTATTTTCAAAAACCACACCATTCTCAGTTTAATGCTGCAGGCTACAACAGTCTGTTTTACAGCCAGTAATGCAACAGTCTCCCTACTAACTAAATAAATTCCCATATTTGATTCAGTGGGAATCTGTTGTTCTAAACAAAATATATAAGGCAAGGAGGTTTACTTAAAATGCCAAGTATTTAAATGAAACTGTCAAGAAAAATAGGAACAGGCATCACACATTTCACAAAAGGGCAGCTATAATGATAATTTACGCTGAAGTGGCCAAAAGATGAAGTAATAGAAAATTGGAAGCAATTAACATGTAACATTCAAGAAGTATTAAATACATACTGAAGACTGAACACAGCATTCACACAAAAAGATGTAGTGATGAAAAGCAGATACTTTGCATAATAAGCAACAAAATATTTCATATGTGGCCATAAAATCAGAGGAGATTTGTAATGCCACACTGAGAAGAGCTAGCTGCAGAACTGCAGTGCTGATAATGTAAGTAGGGAGGGATGAGGCATATCACCCTCACCATCAAAAGAGGAGGTAACAGCCCTACAGCCCTACTCAAGCATCTGCAGCATCTGCTTGCTGCAGCCCAGTAGGTACTTATGGCTTTGGTAAGTCCTACTCCTCTCAAGAAACAGCTCTGAGTAAAACCAGGAGAACCACAACCTGTGCAACCAGGAGAATCACAGCACCTGATCCATGCCCACTCTTGCTGCTCTGGGAAGCCAACTTCACCCTCTAGGTCTGTCTTGACCCAAGTAGGTATCAACACTGGCGTCTCTTCTGGCGCCTCCTGAAGTCACACTCTCCAGTGGCTTCCCTCAAAATAGGACATCATGCCATTTCCCTCCCTCCACAGATCAGCACCATTCTCTCAGGCTGCCAGCAGGTTTAAGCATACAGATGCTTAGCCAGAGTTCAGACCTAATTCCATGTCTGCAAGTTTAGTTCATTCAAGGGACAGAAGAGGGACTCAGGCATATGAGTGGATTTTATGTAGCCTCTAGAAACCGGCTTGTACTTCAAAGAGTATGAGACTTGTGTGTAGCCAGGCAAACCATCAGTTCTCTACATGCTCTACCCTTTCTTTCAGCTGCTGCAGAGGCGGACGCAGTAAGCACTCTTAAGGGCATTATTTGCTTGTCCAGAATCACAGTGCTCATTCTCTTTACCAGGAAGAACACCACCTACCCTCCAAGCTCTGCTTCTTGCTGCAACAAGCCCCCAGGCCTAAGTGAGCCCATTCATAACAGAATCACACCTCACAGCTCCTCTCTGCCCTTATGCAACTCCTTGTGCATTCTCCCACAGCCTCTGAGAGCTGGAGGTTCCCTGTTCATGCTACTTGGGGAAAGTCAGGAGCCTGCCAACCGCTTCAAAACGAGACAGCAAGAAGCCTAATGATAATGAAGTGCCAGGTTTTCTGTCACAAGTTTAGGCAGAACTTCAAAATGACAAAGGAAATATCTACCCATCGTAGGTGCAAATGCCAAGAGAGGCTTTTCCTTTGTTTTTCTCCTATGCTAATATTTTAAGAGGATGACATCGGGTTTTTTTTTTTTTTAACTGAACTGTCATGGTCTTTGAAGTACCACCACACTTAGTGTGGGGCCTGGAAAACTCAGATGAAAATGGATAATGAATTTCAGATTTTTTTTTTTGTTGTTGCTCTTGTGTTTGATGTTGAAACCTAAAAATGTTGGAATGTGATTGTTATTCTTGCATGATAAAGGCTGTTTCTACCACAGCCCTGAAATACTGCAGGGGTTACACACAAAATGCAGAATTCTATTACTTCATCATATCAAGACCATGAAGTTGTTACCTGCAGAAAATCAATTCCTACACAGTAGTTATTACAGACCATTAATTTGTACAAGGAGAAGTGTGTTCTCCCTGGATTTATAAAATTTTCTTCTAATATTACAGCCTTTTGTCTGCTTGGGAGGAATGAGGAGCATTAAAAAAAAAACAACAACACAAGGCTGAGTTAATGTGAGAAGCCAGCTGATTTTTAACATTACAGATCTGAAGAAGACCTATAACCTACAGATCTCTGGAAGGTAGGGATGCACTTGGGCATCCCTTTGTTTTGCACAGTGTGGGAGCTCATTGCACCCTAGTTTCAGACACTGCTTTATCTGTTGGGGATTATCTAGCCCAACTACGTGGAGTTAAATCCCCAAGGACGCTGAAGGGAATGGGCAGGAAGGAGAACCAGTCATGGCAGGGGGCTAAAAGCCACCAGGACCCTTAAGGAGATGATGGGGAAACTACTGATGGGGAGAGCAAGTGGCATGGGGCTGCATTCCCTCAACACAGTTCCCCTGTGCTTGGCACTAGTGAGGCCACACCTGGAGTGCTGTGTCCATTTCTGGGCCCCTCATGACAAGACAGACATTGAGGAGCAGAAGCAGGTCCAGAGAAGGGCAACAAAGCTGGTGAAGAGTCTGGAGTGCAAGTCCTATGAGGAGTGGCTGAGAGAGCTCGAATTGTTTAGCTTGGAGGAAAGGTGGCTGAGGGGTGACCTTATCACTCTCTACAACGGCCTGGAAGGAGACTGCAGCTGGATGGGAGTCAGTCTCTTCTCCCATGCAACCAGCGGCAGGATGAGAGGACACAGTCTTAAGCTATGCTAGGGGAGGTCTGGGTTAGACATTATGAAGAAATTCTTCACAGGGGGGGTAATTAGATGTTGGAATGGGCTGCCCAGGGATGTGGTGAAGTCACCGTCCCTGAAGGTATTTAAGGAAAGACTTGGACGTGGCACTTCGGACCATGGCTGGGTTGACTCGGTAGTGTTTGGTCAGAGGTTGGACTCACTCTCAGAGGTCTTTCCCAACCTCATTGATTCTGTGAACACAATGACAACAGGGACTAACAGGAATGGCACAGAGCTCAGGAGGAAAGAAACACACTCAGCTGGGTGGGAGGAGCCAGGTAAACATTTGCTCTCCTGATTCTGCTATGTAAGGTTAACTTGTCATGAACCAGTTTTTGACTTAGTCAGGCAGAACCCAAACGTGGTTTTCCAGGTAAATACCAAATTTGTGCTGGATCATGACAAGTGATGAGCCTTTCCTTTCTGGGTATGCTTCCTGGGGAGGGCATGGGGCAGGGTGATGGAGCCTGAAGGTAGCAAGCTTCAGCCCAGGGAAGGTGCAGGGACCTGCACACACCCATGCCAGAACCTGAGCTCACCCAGCAAGCCCAGCACGTGCAGGTCCCAGGTACAGTTCATTTTGCATAAGCTGATTAAATCCAACAGGTTTGTGCTCGTAAGTACCCAAACACTGTGGGTATTTTGCCTCTGCCTGTCTCACTCTGCTCGCTTTAAAGAGCAGGCTGCATACGTCCCAGCAAGGCCAGCCAGCCACAAGCAGCTCCAGTTTCACTGTGGCCACTAGTAGCCTTTCCTCCACCCCAATGTGCCCACGCAGGGACTCTCCTGACCTTGTCCTCACCGGCTGGTGCTCCTCCCTCTCCAGGAGCACCCTGGTGCCTTTCTGTCCCCATCTCCATCAGAGCAGTCATACGTCACACCACCCTGCTTAGTGCTTCTCCTCCCCAAAGCCGGCCGTAAGGAGTAAATAATCCTCTCTAAGCCCGTGGAAGGCAGGCAGTCTCCATTTTACACATATAGAAACGGAAGAAGGGGTGAAGAGGTTCAGCATGTTTCTATCAGTAGATAGAAGATCAAGCACACCACTGGTAAGCGTTTTAACTTAAGCTCTTAAGGCAACACAGGGTAACCTAACAAACAAACCTAACAAGCAGGCGCTGAATGTTTATGATCTGTTTGTTTACGTGACACACAGAAAATTTACTCTGGGCAATTTCTCTGGGTATGTTCATTGTTCTGTAAGCTTGTGTGTGCACGTTTGTGGCTGTATCCTCTCCTCTAATCTTCAAGCTAATTTCACCCAAAGAATTGACTGGAGGCAACAGCAACAATCCATGAGCTTCCTCCAGAAACATTTGCGTGGACTGCACAAGCCATATTTCCCATTCTCCCAGCCTAACTGCTATGCAAGAAAGGCAGGAGGACAAATGAAAGCTGAAGAAACCACAAGGTAGTCAGTTGAAAGCCACTCCAGCACAAGAAGTTGCCAGCCCAATGCCAGCCTCACACTGGACATCCCATGGATTACCCACCTTTTGGATTTCTCACATGTGTGGTTATTATGTAAGGTCATATGGTCTGACACATGTTTTCCTTGAAGTGATGGGCTTCCTGGACTCCATCCAGAGGATCAGCGAGGATTCTATGATCAACAAGTGCTTTGAGAGAACACTGCTGTTCAGTCAGTCGTACTCTGCTTGGGCAGTTTAAGGGGATGACTACTTTTCTAGGAGGTTCAAGACCTCCGTGGAATTAATTAATGTGGTCGAACTCCACACCTGCATTACACGTTACAGACTGATCTCTAGTACCAACGCTGATAGACATTACCCAGATGGAATATAAAAGTTGCTTTAAAAAGACAAGAGCCTCTTAAAACCACTTCATAATGTTAAGATTTTAAAGTCACTGAAATAAATGCTATCCGCTAACAACATTTAAAGTGGGCGGCAATCCTGGTTCCAGCATACTTAAGCTTTGCATCAGAACAAAACTATCATAAATTGGTTAAAAACCACATACGCAGTTATGTGATATGCAGTTGACACCCACGTATGTTATACTGGTTCCCGAGAACAAATGATATGTGTATAATATCTCAGTGTGCTTCATATGTTATTGCCGTTAAGAATGCAAAATAAAATCTAAAGAAAAGTATAATGGAATTGGAAAAAATACGTAAACTTCTCTTGTACACATAAATACATATTCCTCTACATTCTCTATCAAATCAGTATTGTTTACTAAAGCATTCTTTGTACAGTTAGCAAAAGATCAACAAGAGATCAAAGAGTAATGTATAAATAAAAGAATAGCTTTAACTATGTCTCCAGGCCTTTCCCCTGTATATTCTTATTGTAATACACATGCTAAAAAATTACAAGAATCATTATTTATAATTAACATACACAGATATAAAAATTCCACCTAAAACACAAAGTATTAAGCTGACAGAAGTGGTCTCTGAATAATAGTGATTCCTTTGGATATTCAAAGTTGTTGTAGTAACAGGAAATCAGCTAACAAAACCACCATGGTCAGGAGCTACTGTCCTAAATGGTGTTAAATACTACTAATGTGAAAGAGTGGTACATCATATAAATCTTTCCTCTGTTTTTACAAAGAATGACGTGCCATCTGACTCCTCACCTGGAGCTCCACAATACAGTTACTCTGACTGACAAACTCATCAGATTTCCAATCCAAAATTTGCTTTGTCTCGGTCTGAGAAACTGAACAGATGCTTCTCTCATGAAAAATGACATCCAGCCTGCTGCTGACACTTTGCTAGTAATCCCAAAAGCAAGAACTATGGACTTGCTGCAGTTTAAAAAAAATTGCGCTTTTCTGCTAAAACCCAAGTGTTCTGACAAAGTCCTACATGCAATCATCCACCCCACTCAAGGAAGAGAATCTCTGCAGGCTTCACCCAGCCCACACCCCACAGAGCAGCTGAGCAGCTGCTTACCTGCTGGTGCAGGGGAATCGGCTCAGGGAAGGGTTCCCTTGCTCTTACCTGCCTGCCAAGAGTTGGCAGAACATCACTTGCTTCCTTCAGTACCGGAGAACAGCCTCTCGGCAGAAGGTACAAATAAACCCTAAACCCCCTTCATTATTTGTTTTTCTTTTGCAAGACACACTCCAGCAGGTGATACTGCCACTACATTTCTCAGGATTTGAATTATCTGAAAACACATCAGCAAAATGAATGAAGGTGAAATGGCATTTCAAATACCAGTTTCCCCGGGTTTTATTCTGCCATAGAGGAAAATTTTACTAGGGAAAAAGGAGTCTGCATCAGTTTTAGAACTAAACATTTGGACTTGGAAATAAACTTGGACATGAAAAAAACCAGATCTTTTCATTTATGAAGGGAATTGATTATTAGCTTGCATAATCCCAAATTCTCCTCTGGGTAAACCAGACATTCAAGACAGAGTATAGACAAAAAACAGACAAATACCTACAAGGATATATAGGCAAAAATATAGACAAATACCTACAAGGATAAATAAAAAACACAGGCAAGAAAAAGAAAGTTTTAGGAAGACCATATTAAATGCATACAAATGCCTTTTTCTCAAAGCCTAATACTTATTTTCCCTGCATTTATTTTCCCACACTTAGCAGGTAATTTCCCTAACACCCCTGAAAATACCAACACTGATTCTAGGCATTATTAATGAGCACAGGCTACATCTCCAAACTGCAATAATTCTAGGCTGAACTTCACGTAGTAAACATTGCATTCCACAGACTGATGAGCCAGCTCTCAGATGAACATGCTTGCTTAAGTATCAAGTATTAACACCCTATGGCAATCTTAGTCCATGCACAGTGACTCAGTGCAATTATTCCGAGTGTAACAATAAGTGGGCAGTCATGCGGATTTGTAACTTATTGGTTTAAGCACAAAATTAAACAAGCAAGAAAAATTAATGAAAACAATTCAATTTTAGACCAGACTGGGGACAAAATATGAGTAAGTATTATAAACATGACATAATCTCATTTAAAGAGACTGTGTAACACATAGGTTTTACAAATAGTTACAGACATTAATCTTGTTAAGTTTATTTCCAGAGTTTATTCAGTAACAGGATTGATTGGCTGGAGAAACACAGGCTCAGACAAAAAACTAGCTGAAAGCTCTATTTTTGTCAGAGTGACAGATTCTTTTCTTAAGTAACTTGTTTTGTTGTCTTTTGTTCCAGAACTATAAACATTATTAGCAATTCTCCTACTGGCAAGAGAAGCTGAGATGTTTTGTCTTCACCATTCTGGATTGCTTTTTGTCCTCTTACACAATCCAAGAGTTTGGAAGAGGCAACAAGTTTCATTTCCCTCCCCTGTAAGATCACCTTTCTTTTGCTCACAACTGAGTCTTTCTGCTGAAGCAGTGAGGACAGAACTACTCCATGGCTCGCCCTTGCTCTGGGAAGAGATGGGTTGCAGATCCCAATAAGCAGAACTATTGCAACCTATGAGCCTACATATCTGACAACCAACATTACTATCCAGTTCCCTGTTGTTAATTTGCTTCCTATCATCACTGACTTCCCACAGCCAAGCCTCTGCATGGCTTTCATGTGGCTGCAGTTATTTCTGTTTGCACCAAGAGGTCATTTCATATGTTGCTAGCAGAAGGGATACTGCTTTCTTCTGTGACTTCAGGCAGCTTTTAGGAAACAAAGATTTCCTGCCCCCTTTCCAACTAGAGGCAAAGGTCAGGGAATCTAACAATGAAGCACAGTGTTGCGGCTCGATATTTTAGTGCTAAAAAATTTACCCACAAAAGCTAAGAGGACAATTGCTATAAAAAACTCCATGCATAAACACATCCCATCCAAAACACGTTTGCAGCCCAAGCAAGGATTTATGCCCACTAAAACAACGCTATTACATATACATTTACCGAGAAATATCTGTTACTACACAAAGGCCCAACACTTTAAAAGTGGTACATCTGGAGTTTTGTAAGAAATGAAATGTACAACCCATGAGTACAAAACAGGGTACCTTCCTTGCTGAACTCACCTGCTAAAGGTCACGTTCACCCTTCACTTCCATGCTGTGACCTGTTCCAGAGTCTCTGCCATCCCCTTGACCTACCAAAAGCATTTACACCCAAGGGGTGATTTCTTTATACCAACATTATCTTCCACTTTTCACTAACAAGGCTACATCTGAGCTACCATTCTCCCTCTGTGATATTCCTCATATTCTGGATTCAAGAGGAAACATCTTGGAACAGCTTTGCCACACATTTTTCAGAGCAATATAATAGTGCCCAGAGCACCAAGGCCTCACTACATGTTTATGAGCTCCGATTTTCAAACAACACCCTTCCCAGGCAAAGGACATAATCACCAAAAACCCACAGTGAAAACTGTTTCACTATTTGGATCACAGCTTGTAAGCATGGTCTTTGATGTCCCATACAGGGAATAGCTGCTTTTTGTGTTAATGTTCACTATAGCTCTTCTACTCCATTTGGAGGAGATGGGACCCTAAATCAGCACAGATCAATGCAGCATCTCCCATCTTTTTTATCTGTTTCACTGGATACTGGATAGTGGTCTGCTGAATGTAGTACACTGCATTTAGTTTTGCTCATTTTCATTTCTGCAGAAGCTAAGTGTTCCCCACAGAGTAATACTTTTTGTTTACATTTTTTACAAGACTCCCAAATGCATCATTTAGAGGAAATACTGTCAATATAGTAGTTTATACTGTACACAAGAAAATGCCTTCTCAGATCACACTCATGATCCAGCCCACCATCAGCTTCAGGAAGTAAAGCTACAGAAGCTGCAGGGCAAGGTGCAAAAAGACTAACACTAGTCAATCACAGCAAAAATTACCCCATCCTGTCTCTTCTGTTCCCTTACCGTGCTGGAAACCAAGTTCTAAGGAGGACGCCTTTGCCCCAAAGCTCTAGGCTGTCAGCTAGCAACTTTTTCGAACAGCTTCTATCCTAGAAAGCCTCACTCTTTTGGGTTACACACTAGAATAAAGAAAAAGATCATTCAAACCTCTAAGGTTTCCCCCATAAAAAACGAAGCTGAGCCATTTTCTCTGCCCCAGACATTCAGGCACACTCTTCTGCAGCCTCTGCGATAATCATCCATCCACTCATGGAGGTCACAGAACTCACCATGTAAGGTGCTCATCACAGCACTTCCCAAACTAGTCAAGCATGGGATGGAATAAGGACATATGCAGAACAGAAATCCAGCTGCCTTTCCTGAATGGCTTCAAAGAAATTAAAATCCTCCATCTACTCACTGACTTCCTCCATTTAAGACAATTAGTTAAATCAACACACATCTATCATTGTAAAAAACAGGTGTGTTGTATCCAGGGTTTGGAGAAAGACAAAAAATATTTACTATGTAGATAAGACTAGCTGTATATGAGCAAAACAAACTGAACTCCTTCCATGCATCAACAGACAAGAAAAAAAAGAAAACTTATAGTTGCCTCTTCAGCTGGGCAGAAGCAACAAGCAGGGCTTCTGACAGGTTGATTAGATGACTTCTTTTTTAACTACTCTCCTAGTAGGAGAAAGGCAGGAAAGAAGGTCTAAGTCCAACTGACAGAGAAGCAAAAGCATGCTCTTCTCATGCTCCAGTCCCTGAAGACCTGTTGCCTGACCTGCAGTACACCCTTAATTTTCAGTAGTCCTCCATCTCCCTGCTCCTGCTCTACAGAGACAGTGGCTCACGCTCCAGCCCTCTGTCCTCACATTTCCTGCCCATCCCCTCCGTACCCTGGCCAAAGTAGCATAGGAGACGACATGGACAATCTCAGAGTGGCTGTAAAGCACGCGGGACTTATTCAGTGGGACCCGACAACCAGGAATCCCCTCCCTAGCCCAGGTGAGCCACCACAGAGTAGTGGCATAGGTTGCCTGAACCACTGGAGGGCCTGCCAAACTCAGCCTCTGCTCCAGCACAACATTCCTCTGCCCAAGGGAAATAATTTCCCCCACAGTGATTCACTGATTTACAGCTGGTTAGATACTACCCCCACCACCTTGATGAATGCAACATACACAAGCACATGGTCTGCAGCTGCAGAGACAAACCCCAGGGGAGGCAGAGTGATTGATGTGCCATATACAGCCTGCCACCAGTTGAGAAAGTTCCCATCTGAAAGGATAAATTGCTTATCTTCTGTGTCAGAAGTTCCTCACACTTTCTTAGATGAAGGATCAGCCCCATGTCTAAGCCAAACTCCTCCCTATCAATAAAATTCACACAGATCCATAGAGGAAAGACTCATTTCTCATGCGAGTACCAGGAACCATGTGCTTTTTACCTGGTGTTTCTCCTTTTTTGAGGACAGAGAAAGGCGGGTGAAGGGTTTTTCTTCCTATGGCCAGTGTTTCAGTGTGGAACAGGTCTACACCGTCACCTCAGCAGCTGCAGTGACGGCGACCATCAGCCTGCTGTGCATGGGGGCCAGCCTGGGGTGCAAACCTCACTCCCCTTGAGCAGTAAGTATTGTGGCCAGACTCCTGGTACTCAAATTAACCTCTTCTCGGTTAGGCCAAAAATTCCAGTATAATGCTGCTCCTCATCTGAAGCAGATCCTCTTTTCAAGGTGAGCATGATGGCTTTATGTGTTACAGGAATTGTTTTGCATCAAAGCAGAGAACAAAATGAGTGATGGTGGGAATAGGACAGAAAAGCTACGTGAGTGGTGGAGCGCATTCTCACAGCCAAGGAGAGACAGGCTGGTTGAGGGTAGACTCTTGCATCTCAGGAGAGACTACTGATGAGAATGACAACAAGAGAGAAATTAAGTAAAAAGATAGGTCACTGATACTACCAAATTCCAAGAAGCACAAAAAAAAACGTATGCAGAAAAGCTCATTAATCATAAAATACCCTCCTGTGCCTTGCATTGCACTGAGTTCCAAACTCTTTTCAAGAAATTACACCAAATGACATGAATTCTGGATGTGTCCATGTTTGAGCTTCTGGGCAATAAGATTTCAGTATAACTATTCCATGCCAGGTACTAGTTTTAAAATGGAAGTCAGACCTCCTTGACATGTGATGGTGGGAGGTCTGAGATACTGCACATGACCAAATAAGTCTACTTCTCTGAAGACACTGTGGGATTCCCCACACACTTATATGAGAAGCAGCTGCTTCTTTTTGGTGGTGGTGTTCGTGTGTTTTTAATGTAAATGCATTTCCCCTTCTCCAGAAAATGTTCCCAGGGTGTTGTGGCACCCTGAGGGTAAGTCTTGCGTGGCATCTTGCTTGAAAGGAAAGCAAGTTTTCTCCTGCAGAGAGAACTGAGGAGACTCCACAGCCAGGGTCCTCCCAGAGAAGAGGAGCAACACATTGCCAGAGGAAAGCAGAGGCCAGGAGCTCAGAACTGACCTCAGGATTTCCAATCTTCTTACCTAGGAACAATGCTACACTAGCACAATACATGTCTGCAGGTTTGAGATGTGGAAACAAGGCCCCTACAACTAAATGCTAAAGGTAAGCTATGGTGAACAACCTAAAAATGAGGACACAATTACACCACACCTTTAGAAAACTGCTCAACAAGGACAGCTCATTATGTAATGTCCAGTTTTAGGGATGACTGCCATTCAAGGGTGTAAGAACAGTTTTCTCTTTCACTTTTGCCATTAGTGGAGACTCCATGTGGAAGGTCATTTTTGCTGAGGACCAAATGACATTGTTGCAGACTGAGAAGGGTAAACAAAACTGGAGAGTGGAGAGCCTGCTGTGTGTACCTGAAGCAACTCCAGCTCAACACGTCCATCTTCGTCTGACTCCTTGACCTCCTCGATCTTCTCTACTGTAATATACTTATTTTTACCAGTTATGAGAAACATGGCTAAATGACTGAGTTTGAAACGTCTTTGAAGAAAGTGGTCTCTTTATTTTTCTCTAACCTGAACATTTCACTGATAGGGGTTTTAGTAGAATCACAGGATTGCTTAGGTTGGAAAAGTCCTCTAAGATCATCAAGTCCAAACATTAACCCAGCAGTGATAAGTCCAACAGTAAATAATCATGTCCCCAAATGACACAAATACACGTCTTTTAAGTACCTCAAGGGACAGAGCCCACCACTGCCCTGGGCAGCCTGTTCCAATGCTTGACAGCCCTTTCCATGAAGAAATTTTTCCTAATATCCAATCTATATCTTCTCTGATGCAATTTGAGGCAATTTCCTCTTGTCCTACTGCATTTTACTTGGAAGAGACTGACCCCCCACTTGTCTACAGTCTCCTTTCAAGTAGGTACAAAGAGCAAAAGGTCCCTCCTGAGCCTCCAGGCTGAACAACCTCAGCTGCTCCTCCTAAGATGAGTATTTCAGACGAGCTTTGCTGCCCTTCTGTGGACACACTTCAGCACCTCAAAAAAGTCCTTCTTCTCGTGAGGGTCTCAAAACTAAACACAGTGTTCAAAGTGTGGCTTCACCAGTGCCAAGCACAGGGAGACAATCACTTCCCCAGACCTGCCTTTAACAGCTATTCTGATGCAAGTGCATGTATAGTAAATGGTTGCAGAGAGGAGAGGGTAAGCCAGGAGCCTTAAGATGAAAACTTGGCAGTCCTCTGGAACGTGAATCCTTATTTTCAGCTCAAGTTGCCAGCTATACATGACTGTAGAGCCATAAGAGTTTGGCTTAGCCAAATGGGAACACGGCTGCCCTATCTATTGCTTTACAGTAAGTAGCAAGAATGACAGTGATACAGTCTAACACAAGGTGTGCCACAGTGCCAGCAGAAGAGAAATGTGCGTGATGCTCTTCCCTCCAGCTGCTGTGTAAGGCATGGACCAGAGTACTCTGACCAAACAAGCACCGTGCAAAAAGGTGGAAGGGCTTTTCTTTCCTTACTGGAAACCTATCAGAACAATAGCCACTTCACAAAGTGCACCACACAACTTAGCATGCTCATTGCTGATGTCTGCAGTGCCACAATTCTGGCTCCTAGTGCCTTGTCCCTGCCTATTTCAGATTGGGCAAGGGAAATACCCTTATTTAAGTGACTAATTCATTATTGTAACAATGTTTTCTGTTCACCATAAACCTCCTTTGTATCTGCTGAGCGCATCTGAGAGGCAGTAAAGGGAGGAAGATGTTCTGCATTTATGTTTCTATTAATTCAGCATGAGAAACAGATCAAATGTTCATTTATTCCGTGTTCCAGGACACTTCTTCCAGACACTACAGTTTCTCAAATACCAGCATCTCCCTCACCTACATATTCACACTAATCCACATAAAACTGTGAGTCATTACACAAAGTTCCATCCAGAAGAGTAAGCCATTCATCCTTTGGGGAAGGAGGAGGAGAGGGAAAATTAAGAGCTGTTTCCAATTTAATTGGCAGACTTTACATTTTTGTTCTGCTTCCATTGGAAAGTGTGGTGCTAATTTTTCTGCCACAGCTTGCAAGCACGGTGAGATTTCAATCTGTTTCATTTACGTCTACCAGAAGGACTGCTAAAAAAATAAAATAAATCAGAACTGTATTTGCCATGCCTCTGGTCAGCATGCAAGTTCTATGTGTTGAACTAACGCTTGCGTTATTTCAGGGAGTCAAGAGTTTTAAAGCTCCCTGCAACTGCTAAGTGCCTTTTTCAACTACTCAAGCCTTGGTGTGGTGTTCTTGAGAGCACAATACCTTCTGAACTCATTTTGAAAAAGAAAAGTACCATAGATTCACTCACAGCGCTCTGCAGCATACCCTTGACTTTTATACCATAAAGCACATTTATGCCCCACCCTTTTTACTGTACCTTCTAGTCAAAAACATGGTTTCCTGTAAGTAAGCAGCTATTTTGGGGGCTAATTTTGAAGTGAGGATTCTTAGGAAGCAGCTATTAGAACAGGTATGGGTTTTAGTTACGAAAACTAAATTATCTACTTTTTTAAGTTTTAATTATGTGTTTCCCTTTCCAGTGTGATAGAGTACAGGACTTCAACTGTCCTCTCATTTTTACTCTTTGTATAATTCCTAATTTTTTTTCTCAGATGCTTCTTGGCTTTTCACCTTTTTCTCCCTCATTTTCTAATCCAACGATTCCAGCCTGGCAGCTGCACATAACTTTTATGACTATTTCAACTCAACCTCCCTTGTCTTGTTCCTTTTTGCACACAGCCCTGAAATCACATTCTTTCCCCCATGGGCAATTCAGGGGCCATTCCCACTGACTGAATCACCCGAGAGGTGTGAGTGGTCCATGGGTGCAGGGACCATCCATCAACCCTGCAGCCCTGAGCTGGGTTAATTTCAGAGGTGTTGCTGAGCTCCTAGGACCATCAGCAGGTAGCACTCAGCAGCAAATCCTCTGGTAGAGGACTGGAACCATCTACTCGAGCTGCTCCTAGAGCTCCTGCAGTGCTCAAGGAGGGATATTTGGGACACCTGATCTATACATGGATTTTGGTAAAAGGATTGCATGGTTACAAAGAACAGCAACCTGAAATCCAATGCAAATAATGCACAAAAGACACCAAATCAGCACTCTTTCTGCAGGCTATAAGGTAAAGCCAAATTGCCGTGAGACTTTCATCACCTTTTCCCAAATTAAATCAGTTTAATTCTGCGTGACTTTGCTGATGATTCACGGATCTTGCTATATCTTTGTGGAACATTAGATTTCCCTGCACTTAGTCCCTTTCAAAACATGCATCAAGCCTTAAGGCTTCCACAATGGTTGTGTATGAACATTTTCTAAAGTGTCAAACATGCCGAAGAGAACTACTGTTGGGTCCTTCAGTAGCCATCTCAGCTGACAAGGAGATAGGAGGCGGCACAAACATCAGGAAGACTGCTCTGCACCTCTGATATCTAATAGCTACGACTGACAGTTCAACTTGTTCAAGCTCCCCTGGAGCAGAGCATCTGGAGCTCCTGTCAACCAAGCTGATGCCAAACATTCCAGGTACCTTCATGGGAAAAACACACTTTTCTTCATTAAAAAAAAAAATAATGAGGAGTATGCAAACTATATCCTGCTCCATGGCAGTTCAGGACATGAAGAAACAAAAAAAAAGAGGGAAAAAAAAGGAATCACAGGCACGAAAGCACCAAAACCTGCTAAGAAAGAAGTGTTACATGAAGCAAGATGCACATGTGGAGGTCTGCTCCCTTACATTTCCACCTCCTTCCTAACCTAGCACATGCAGTTTTACATGCAACACATTCAACAAATATTCAAGGCATTAAGAGGCACCTGAACAGTTCAGGAAAATTACAAGCCCTCAAGTAAAGACTTTGAAATCATAAGGAGACAAATCTCTACTTGCAAATGTTAACACCAAGCTTTGTGGGGTACGGCAGCAAAAGAAAGGGATCTCATCTACAGACAGAATGTTTCCTCACAAACTCCAGGTATTTAAGCGTTCTTTTTATTTCATTTTAAGGCTCTCCAACAGTTTGCATTAGGTATTTAAAACTTACAAGCCATGAAATTACTTAGTCTCAAAAAAATGATCCTTGAAAGGCAAAAATGCATACTTTTAGCTGATGAGTAATCAGGGAAAACTTTCTTTTCTCTTTTAAAAATGAACTTACACTTCTTGCCCTCTAAAAATTATGGAAACTTTTAAAGGCAGAAAATGCCATGGAGGGGGAAAAAAAAAAAAAAAAAAAGAAAAGAAAAAAAGAAGAAATGTAACACTAGATAATTTTAAACCCTTCGCATACCTAAAAAGGGCATATTAAACCACAACCTTAGTCATAAACCTCCAGTAAGCGCGAAGACAAAGTACAGCGGGCACGACATGCAGCCGCCTGGCTGCCGGCAAGGCAGCGGCTTGGAGCGCACAACACACGCCAAAGGAAATGGGTGTCGTACCTCGCCTGCCTCCAGCATCTCCTCCTCTACCCCCCACCCTCCCAACCACCTGTAGCAGCCTGAGAGGAAGCAGACATGCTCCCACATACTTTCCAGCTACGCTGTGCCAGCCGCAAAGTACGCACGCAGCCAGCAACACATGTGTGAAAATACATACGTGGAGTACCAGCATCGGGTCTCTTTGCAACGATTAACCTCGTCTGCGAGCAAGCCAGAATTACTGTCTCGCTTTTTAATTTAAAAGACAAACCAGAAAAGCCGCCCAAGGAGCAAAAGAGAACCCCTCCATCACATTCATGCCCTTTCCCTTTCTCCCCCGCACGCACACCTACCCACACCTACACTGTGCTGGAAAAAGGCTGTAAGCATGGCATTACCACTACTGTGTCCTGGGTATGGGGAGCTGTGGTTTTGAGATTAAATACCCAGTAAAGAAATTTTGCCATTTTGACCAGAATTTTCCAGAAGCAATTGAACATTGGTTAGGAAAATAAAATAGAGAAATGTCTAAATTTCCTCTCATGCTGAGATGAGGCTATATGGTTGAGATCACTTCCCCATGATAACCTAAAACTAGGGCAAAAAGGACACATACCAAGTGCCTGAGAGAAGACGCCTGAAGAAGATGCCTTGCCATGGGGACCGTGATACCGGGGACACTGGGAAACGGTGCAAGGGCAGCACAACCTGGTTTGGGGGCTCTCCTTGAAGGTGCCAGAAGGGCACCCTGCTTCTACCAGCTTCAAATACACTGCTATAGGTATCTTTTCATTAGTGGTCGGTCTTTAAGGGAAAGAAAAAAAAAACAAATTGAGAAAAAAAAATAAAAAATCATGCGACACCCCCACTCCCCTGAAAAACCCAGCAGACAGAGAGAAAGAAGTTTTACCCCTGTAAACCCCTGTCAAAGAAGAAAGGAGCAGAAAAAAGACGCAGGGAAAGTAACTTGTTTTCCAAAGGTCCTTCGGAAACTCTTGGGGTGCTATGCCTATTCTGCAACAACAATCTTCTCTCTTTGACCAATTTCAACTTTGCTGATACGCTGGAGGAGGGACCCATGGGTGGGGAGGGAGCTAAAAATAAAAACAAACACTGAAAAGCTATTTGTAAACTGTTTCACACCAGCGAACCCTTCAACTCGCGGTTTCTCTAACTGACTGCACAGCACACCTGCAGAGCGAGTTGGCGCAGGAGACACCCCTCCATAAATACCCGGGAGATCCCTCGCTGGGCTGCACTTCCTCTGGCACCTCTCTGTGCAGAATGATGACAACGGGTGCCTATCTTCCCGGGAACAGCCTAAACTTTATAGTCAAGTAACGAATGGAAGGTGGGCAGGAGACAAAACCATATAAATATGTATATATTTCCTCAGATAAAAATGCCCTGAATACAATTTCAGCTTTGCTACAGTCAACACTGCCCTTATCTGGGCTTCAACACAAGGTGTCAGGCACCTGGTCATCCCTCCTTCACCCCACAATCTCTGACTAGCCAAAGAAATCAGCTGTGCTATGTGTTACCAAGTACAGCTGTAAATCCTGCAGTCTTCTCTGCCCCATCCAGGTGACCTGCAACCTGAAGCGCCAAATCCGGCAATTAAGCTATCCCTCAAACCCTTCACAGTCCCATGAAAGCCAGATGCCCACGTCCTCCATCAGTTCAGTGCTCTGGGTCTGCTGTCCAGCACCAACCGCTGGACATCTGGAGGAATAGGCTGGGAGCAAACACGTTTCTCACAGTTCTGGTTTACTCACAGTCCAACAAAAGGGCACTAATTCTCACCTCTGGGTGGACTACTACTTTAAAGAAACAAACAAAAAACCACCAAGCAAATCCCAAACCACCTTCAGGCAGTGAATCAGCCATTGCTTGAGTCACACATGCACAGCCAAACTCAACTGAGAGCTGCACTACCAACCTCAGCCTTTGCTCTTCTCTGCCTGCCCATCCCCAAAACTAGCAAGAACCTTCTTCACAATGCTCTGAAGGTTTACATCAGAAATATGCAAGCAATGCTAGTGTGGGCATAGACATCCCTGGGGGGGAGGGAAGGGGGGAGGGAGTGCATTAACACTGCTGATACTGGAAAAAATGCAGGTAAACCAGGAGGGGCAAGTCCCAAAGGCTAGTGTTCAAATAAGCATCCCGGGTACTGCTGTTTGTCTCCAAAGCTTCACCAAACTATCAAAACTTGCTGAGGTGCTAAGACTGGAAGGGAAAATCTTTCAGAAGCCCTAATTCCTCACACTGGAACGTAGTTACCAGGATATTTTCAGTATTTACATGGAATGGAATTGGATTCTAGGAATCCAGTCTGGGAAAATGGATGTTCTTTTACCTTTTTGTCAAGACCAAATCATGTTCTTAACCTGACAACAGCTGAGCACAACAGAACTCTGCTACAGCCCCATCATACTCCAGACTACAGACCCTAAAACCAAAGGTTATTCTTTCCTCTCTATCAGCTTTTGCATTGCTTGTTTACAGAACTGTGGCACAGGAAACCCCTAAAACCACCTGTACCAAAGGACAATCATAGAGAAGACAACTTCACTGCAAGAAATAGACTGCAAGTGGCTGGGGAGGACAACAGGCACTTGGGGAAGGAAAAAGGAAGTGTGGAGCCAAACAAACCCGCTTCTGGCGCTCATGTTTACCACTGGCACCTTACCCTACCCTCTTGCACATGCACACCCTCTCCAGAGCACTCAAGTTTCATCTGCACTTTGAATTCCTTTGCTGCTGAGTATAGAAGTCAGCTATTTCATGTTACTTTAGAGCAGACAGTAAAGATTTTGGTCCTATAAAGTTCTCCTATGACATTACTGACCTTGCTGCTCTTTACACTACTCCAGTTTTCATAAGAAAGAAGAAAGTAGTTAAATTCTCAAGTGATTCAATCAAGTAGTCTTCATCTTCAGAAATAACTGGCATAATTTTGAGATCAAAATATGTACCCCACTGCTACAGAAAAACTTTATAGCTGTAAGTTCTATATAGATAACACTTCAACAGCACAGTATTTTTTTTCTTCACCAAAACTCATCACAAAAAGCACCAGTAATATTTGTAGCAGGCAGCTAATACCAATTACTACTTTTCTTGCAAGCTATTTTCACTAAATTAGCCTTGATAGCATCACAATTTGTTGAGGTAGGAAACAATAGAAATTAACAAGCCATGGCAATCTGGGGAAAAAGAACTATGGAGGCAGTATTTACCCCTTGAAAGTAGTACTTGGGAATAAAACCAAGAATCATTACACTGGTTAAATAACATGCGGGTTGCTTGTACTTGTGCACTGCATTTGCAACCTCCTCGTGTTTTGCTTTAGTAACTGGGGCTAGACAAAACAACTGGACAACACTCTACAACACTGCATGCCAGACCTTACTTTGATCTTACAAAATGGCAAAATTTTTTTGGAGAAAGTTTAGAGATGATCTGAATGATACAGCTATTTAAGCTTGGAATTTGCTGGTTGGTGCATTAAACATTACTCACTTTCTGAACAAAGTGGAAAGTTAACACAAATTGGCAGATGACTAACTGTCCAAGAAAGAGATTATTGAATGAATCACTGACTGTACTTTTAGTCTAACAATAAGACAAATGAAGAGGACCACGAAGGGGGAAAAGACAAACAAAAAAATTTCCTTGTGAAATGTTTAAATTTGTATTGCCCGTGAATTTCCAGCTATGACAAACTATACATACATTTCGTAATTTACCATGAATTTTACATTGGGGTTAGCTTACCGACATACCTCATGATTACTTCACAGCATCACTTAATTTGGATTTCTGTAAGAACTCTGCTCCACACTTTCCCTTGGTACACATTTAATAAGTTACAGGAACAAATTAAGGGATTGGAAATGAAGTTAAATTGCTGAGTTGAGTCACAAGCACTTGGCAGGGTACAGGTTCCACACACAAAAGTACCTCAGGCACAGCAGATACCTGAAGCTGACCTGAAGCAGAATTTAGGTTTCCCAGCTCAAGAGGACCTAATCAAAAGGTTCCTGACATTTTCATTTTTGCTTCTCAGGTTCTGGTGAAGAGCTTGGCTAATGCACAACCAGCACTCAGCTTTGCAGAAAATCAATCCTAAGGTGCTGCTCAAGAACACAGGAAAGGAGCAGCAGTGCTGTCCCTCCTCCCAAACAACAGACACCCAGCTCCAGCAGCCTGGTGGGGTGAAGCTACGGACAGCAAATCTAGGAGATATGGGTTTGCCTGTCAGCAACCTGCACACCCACTGCATCCCCTTGTCAAAGAGCTCTGCTGCTCTTTGGACCTGTGGTCTTACTCATCAAATTGCCTAGGAAAATTAGCAAGGGTTAAGAAAATGGTGAATTGACGTGTACTAGGTCGAAAAGCTGAATCAGCTCAGCAAAGCACAACAAGCACGTGGCCAAGCAGGACCTCCTGCTCCCACCCAGTGGCACAAGGTGCTGCCAGCTGTCAATTTCACCCTCTCGTTTTGAAGGACGAGGTTAGACTCCCTCCCTCACCTGAGCAAATTCAAGTCATTCAGGTCATCTGCTGAACCTGTTACTCAACATTGTTTGCCATCATCCCCAGAGCGATAAAAGGTTGCGAGAAGACATGAGGCTTTAGGAATGCAGCCACATGGTCCAAAATATTCTCCACAGTCACCAGGTCTGCTCATCTCTTCGTATGTAAGAGATTTAAAATTCTCAAGAACTCATCACATCTGGGAGATCGGTGACATGACCAGGTCGCATGAGGCCAGAAGCCAGAACCAGGTAAGAATTAGAATAGTTGTTTCAAAATCACAGAATAGGTTGGGTTGGAAGGAGTTTCCGGATCATCTAGTTCCAAACCCTAGGGATGCCTTCCAGTGGACCAGGTTGCTGTAAGTTCCATCCAACCTGGCCTTGAACACTTCCAGGTTTGGGGCATCCACAATCTGTTCCAGTGCCTCACCATCCTCACAGTAAAGAACTTCTTTCCAGTATCTAATTTAAACCTACCCTGTTTCAGTTATTTGAATACTTGCAGGAGACAGTACTTCTGCATTTTGTTAGCACTGAAGACTCATTTGATTGAGTTCTGCTTTCCTCTGACTTTTTTATTTTCTACTGTCTGTTGCAGATACAAACTGGAAATAAATATCCTAAACCTTTCATGGCCTGGGGAAGCAAGTTCCTACTGCCAAGCTACAGGTTAGGCTAGGCACAGGCTGCTACTGGTTTTCTGCAGAGCCACCACATTGCCAGGGTAAGACAAGAACAACCTTCAGGAGATGGGGCATGATGCAGTGACAGTCAGTGCACTTAGCAACCAGATGTCCCATGGCCAGCTCTAAGCCTTTTAACAAGTTTTAGTTTAGTTTGATGCATTATCCAGGTTCTTGACAGACTCCACAGCAAACTTAACATGCCCAAAACTAACCCTACACATAGACTAATTTCCTGACAATTTAGTTGTCAGGGCTGGCCCACTGTGGCATGAGCAGGTGCCAGGGCAAGCAAAGGCAAGGAGAGGAGATGCTGAGCAGAATCACAGCCCCAAATTTGGCAGCAACACTGTCAGCTGCCCTTCACAGGTCCAGCCCTCCGTGATTTTGGACACAAATCCCATTTCAGAGTCAAGAGCTCAAAACATCAATGAGATTTAGCCACATTATTCATTTGCCATGATCCAACCTTCACGACACTTCTGATGGCATGATTTTCTAAAGACAAGGCAAACTCAGAGTGCTGAACCTATGTCCTCTTGAACTCTGAATGACCACTGACACCTTATTTTGCAGTCTTTAGTGATTATTCTTCTGTGAACTTCAGTGAGAATTGTCCCTAAGTAAGTCCCTTAAGCTGGAATTTGGCCTTTTATGCTATATCCATCTGAAAACAATAAAACCTGTCTTATTGTTGTCATGTAACAAACAACTGGATTTCCACATGTTGCAACGTTTTATTTTCACAGGCTTCTGCACCTCTATTTTTAGAGCACTTCTCCCAGTAAAAGCCTACAAGACAAAGATTCTCCATCACATCTGGTTACACAAGAAACTGACAAACACATCCAAGGTACTTCAGCACAACCAAAACCAACTACATTAATATATATAAACATTTAGTGGTAAAAGATGCCCGCTGACAATGAGGGAAGTCTAGATTTTCTGAGTGGATTTTGTTAAAAACACACTATGCTTTTAAAATAGATTAAGAAGAAACAAAGCACCATCACATCCTTATAAGGAATAACTTACTAGTATAAATATTGCAACCACAGAGAAAGTAAACATGATGGCTTCTTAACTGGGAATTTTCATTCTAACAGGGAAGAAAATACTAGCTCTGCCTCAGGTATAGCCTTTAAACCTTGTAACAACACAGGCAACTTGAAAACAGATAGCAACACTAAATATTAATGCAGCAGATCAGGAGACACTGATTGGACTACCATTCAAAGCACAACACCTTGAATAAAAGAATTAAAATTTGATATACTGTAACACCATGAAGGGCATGCTCTGCTTACATGAAAACAAAACCCCACATTCTACAAGGCACACTTTCAAACAAAAAGCATAATGTGCTAGAGGTTGCTTCACTGCATTGAACACAGCACAGAATCTTTACAAAAAAGGTAAATAGCTAAAAAGATTTGAAAACCATTATTTTTTAAGAGAGAGAGAAAAATAAAACAATTTAACAGATCACTTTCTGATTTGCACTTTTTTCAGTATCACTTTCAGTACTGAAACACGTGTGCTTCCTTTCAGGTAGTGACAGACACATCCTACAGTTGTCATTTATGTTTCAACTCCTATTTTCTGTTTACTTTCCTCTCCAGATCCTCTGACCCCTAGCTGAAACAGCAATACAGGTCACTCAGCAGTCTTACTGTCCCTCTCTTCACCAGACTGGAAAAGAGGTAGAGAACAGCAGCTCAGCAAGATGAGGTAGTGTGCCAAGTCTTCCCCCAGTTGACATAAATACATCATATTTTCCAGATGCACATCTGACATCGAGGCTAAGGATCGGCAATATTCTACGGTGAAATGCAAAACACAGAGAAGAACACACGAGAGGGGAAGACTTTTGCACTGCAAGCAGTGGTATGGGTAGGTTTTCTTTGGAGGGTACAAGATCTTTCACTGCTGCATAGCAAATCACTAAATCTTCCATAAGTTTAAAAAAAAAAAAAAAAAATCTCCCAGTAATATTTTCCAACCTTTCACTAAGAGTAGGGGCCAAAACCACACGTTTTAAAGGTCTTCCACAGTTTTATTATTAGAAGTAGAAACCCTACTGATACCGATGAGTCATCTGTATTGGCGGAAACCAAGAATACCCATTTTCTTCATGTGTTATAAAGCTCTCAGTGTGGTTTTCTATTAATTACTGGTCAAAGTAGTTGACTAAAAACAAAACAAGTGACATGAACTCACCTTGTTATTAAATCCTGCTCTATAGCAGCTGATTTTATTTATCACACTTTCAAAGACCGCTTATTTTTCATTCCACAAGAAGAAGAAAAATACACAAAAGACAACTACGAATCTAAACTCCCTCACAGAAAATCCAGAACTGCAGATGGCTAATTCACTCCACTTCTGCAAAGGCTTTCGTGATCAGCTAAGAAAGAAAGAAGAAAGGAGGGAAGAAAAAAAAACCCAAAAACCACAACAAGAAGATCAGTTAAAAATCATCAGTCAGCAGCAACTATCATTTTAGAATCCTTATGAGTAATCAGAATACAGTCTGTAAATAAAGAAGCAGTTGTACAAGAGCGTGAGCAGATGAAGGAGTCCTTTCATGCTAGCAGGCAGTGATACTGCTACACAGAAGGTAAAAATGAGACTAAGAAATCGCAAAATTTTGAAAATTAAAGACAGGTAAACCCAGCTTTTTTAAAGTTTAATCATAATTCCTTGATGGCTTTAAATAAGACTTATGCCATAAAAAGGGGTGGACAGTAGGAGACTCCACAGCACAACTTGCATTTGGAAAGGGAAAACACAATTCATAGGCTAGACTTGCCATACTCAAATCTGGCAAGATGCTCAGGGGGATTTTTTGGTAACATTCCAGTCACAAAAAAAAAAAAAAAAAAAAAATAAAAAAAAAAAAAAAAACAAAAAAAAAAAAAAAAACCCCACCACCAAAAAAACCACCAA